>CM042261.1:43858759-43863759 GCA_023566225.1 Romanogobio albipinnatus | reverse complement strand
TTTGGTTCGTTATAAATGTCAGAGATGTAGTTATGACACTGCATACTTATACATAATTATTCATAATTTGTTTAAGCATCCAGAATTATAGCCACGTTAATAAAGTTAATAAGAAACCAAACTTGTAAAATTTGTAAATCCGTCCAGATTTCAGCGAGATGAGAGTATTTGTGTTCAGATCACTCGCCTTACATCAGGAGCCCGCCAGAAAGCTCGCCTGTGACAAGATGGCCACCAGAAAAGTTGCCTGTGACAAGATGGCCACCAGAAAGCTTGCCTGTGACAAGATGGCCGCCAGAAAAGTTGCCTGTGACAAGATGGCCACCAGAAAGCTTGCCTGTGACAAGATGGCCGCCAGAAAGCTTGCCTGTGACAAGATGGCCACCAGAAAGCTTGCCTGTGACAAGATGGCCACCAGAAAGCTTGCCTGTGACAAGATGGCCGCCAGAAAGCTTGCCTGTGACAAGATGGCCGCCAGAAAGCTCGCCTGTGACAAGATGGCCACCAGAAAAGTTGCCTGTGACAAGATGGCCACCAGAAAGCTTGCCTGTGACAAGATGGCCGCCAGAAAGCTTGCCTGTGACAAGATGGCCACCAGAAAGCTTGCCTGTGACAAGATGGCCACCAGAAAGCTTGCCTGTGACAAGATGGCCGCCAGAAAAGTTGCCTGTGACAAGATGGCCGCCAGAAAGCTCGCCTGTGACAAGATGGCCGCCAGAAAGCTTGCCTGTGACAAGATGGCCGCCAGAAAAGTTGCCTGTGACAAGATGGCCACCAGAAAGCTTGCCTGTGACAAGATGGCCGCCAGAAAGCTTGCCTGTGACAAGATGGCCGCCAGAAAAGTTGCCTGTGACAAGATGGCCGCCAGAAAAATTGCCTGTGACAAGATGGCCGCCAGAAAGCTCGCCTGTGACAAGATGGCCGCCAGAAAGCTTGCCTGTGACAAGATGGCCGCCAGAAAAATTGCCTGTGACAAGATGGCCGCCAGAAAGCTTGCCTGTGACAAGATGGCCGCCAGAAAAGTTGCCTGTGACAAGATGGCCGCCAGAAAAATTGCCTGTGACAAGATGGCCGCCAGAAAGCTCGCCTGTGACAAGATGGCCGCCAGAAAGCTTGCCTGTGACAAGATGGCCGCCAGAAAAGTTGCCTGTGACAAGATGGCCACCAGAAAGCTTGCCTGTGACAAGATAGCCGCCAGAAAGCTCGCCTGTGACAAGATGGCCGCCAGAAAGCTTGCCTGTGACAAGATGGCCGCCAGAAAAGTTGCCTGTGACAAGATGGCCACCAGAAAGCTTGCCTGTGACAAGATGGCCGCCAGAAAAGTTGCCTGTGACAAGATGGCCGCCAGAAAAGTTGCCTGTGACAAGATGGCCGCCAGAAAAGTTGCCTGTGACAAGATGGCCGCCAGAAAGCTTGCCTGTGACAAGATGGCCGCCAGAAAAGTTGCCTGTGACAAGATGGCCGCCAGAAAAATTGCCTGTGACAAGATGGCTGCCAGAAAAGTTGCCTGTGACAAGATGGCCGCCAGAAAGCTTGCCTGTGAAAAGACGGCCGCCAGAAAGCTTGCCTGTGAAAAGATGGCCGCCAGAAAAGTTGCCTGTGACAAGATAGCTGCCTGAAAGCTTGCCTGTGACAAGATGGCCGCCAGAAAGCTTGCCTGTGACAAGATGGCCGCCAGAAAAGTTGCCTGTGACAAGATGGCCGCCAGAAAAGTTGCCTGTGACAAGATGGCCACCAGAAAAGTTGCCTGTGACAAGATGGCCGCCAGAAAGCTTGCCTGTGACAAGATGGCCGCCAGAAAGCTTGCCTGTGACAAGATGGCCGCCAGAAAAGTTGCCTGTGACAAGATGGCCACCAGAAAAGTTGCCTGTGACAAGATGGCCGCCAGAAAGCTTGCCTGTGACAAGATGGCCGCCAGAAAAGTTGCCTGTGACAAGATAGCTGCCAGAAAAGTTGCCTGTGACAAGATGGCCGCCAGAAAGCTTGCCTGTGACAAGATGGCCACCAGAAAGCTTGCCTGTGACAAGATGGCCGCCAGAAAGCTTGCCTGTGACAAGATGGCCGCCGGTGAGGACGGTAGAGACTCCGCCGTAAGACATCTAGCCTTTATTATGGATATCTATGGGGGTTTTTTTTAGCAAGAAGTCCAAAAAGGAGGACAAATGAGTGTCCGGCTTGAGGCTACACCGGACAGGGGGCTTGAAATCCAGACTGTCCGGCCAAAATCCGGACGTATGGCCACCCAAACGATTTAGAAAAAGTTCCATCGATTCACAATATATATCATCGCTACGAATCTACGATATGTATTGTCATATCCTCCTGGGACCCAGGAATAGACTTTTGTCCACTGCAGTGGACGTTATATTTTAGTGATGTCTCAGTCTGGATGTCCTGTGAGGAGCACATTCAGGGCTTTGCAGAGACGCCACACGTGTGGAGGTTTCACCAGGACAACAACAACTTCTTGCTCTTTAAAAACGGCTGACATTAATGTTTAGCACTCTTGTGTAAATATGATAATATTTTTTAATTATAATTTAAATCTGATTAATTTTCAAATTGTTTATTATAAATCAACATCTCAGGAAAATGTTATGGGGTTTCTGATCAAAATCTGACTTTCTGTTCCAGAGCAGGCATTGATTTCATAAACGTCCACTGTAGAGACGCCAGGACTGAATCATGATTATCAGGCGTTCTGGAGACACAACAAGAGAACATGACATATCAATATTCCTATGAAATATTAGATATTATTATGAAAATGTTGCCAATTATTGGCATGACAACAGCTCCTGATAAAGAGTTTGACTGGCTCAAAGTATTCTGAAAATACAGAAATACTGATCTTAAATGTATTTAAATACAAATTACATTTGATTTTTCCCAAATACATGTATCTGAAATACTGCCCATCCCTGATTTCAGCAGACATAAATCTGTGTGTGTGTGTGTGTGTGTGTGTGTGTGTGTGTGTGTGTGTGTGTGTGTGTGTGTGTGTGTGTGTGTGTGTGTGTGTGTGTGTGTGTGTGTGTGTGCAGTAAGGTCCCTTATGAAGAAAGGATCTTCACTGTTCTGCAGTGGCTGCAGTTGCCAGAGGATAAACGGTAAATCATCTTCATCACATCACGTGTGTGTGTGTGTGTGTGTGTGTGTGTGTGTGTGTGTGTGTGTGTGTGTGCAGGATCTGTTCTGCTTCATTTACTTCAGAACTTTCACTCATAACTCATTCACATTTACTGAGATCATCACGATCCCGGTGTGTTTCTGTAGGCCCGATTTCCTTACACTGTACCTGGAGGAGCCCGACAGTTCTGGACACAACTTTGGACCCGTCAGTGGAGGAGTGAGGACACACACACACACACACACACACACTACCCCTAATCCTACCCATCACACACACACACACACCCACACACACACACACACACACACACACACACACACACACACACACACACACACACACACACACACACACACACACACACATTATCCTTACCCCTAAACCTACCCATCACACACACACACATTACCCTTACCCCTAAACCTACCCATCACACACACACACACACACACTACCCCTAAACCTACCCATCACACACACACACACACACACACACACACACACACACACACACACACACACACACACACACACACACACACTACCCCTACCCCTACCCCTAAACCTACCCATAACACACACACACACACACACACACACACTACCCCTACCCCTAAACCTACCCATAACACACACACACACACACACACACTACCCCTACCCCTAAACCTACCCATAACACACACACACACACACACACACCCTACTCTTACCCCTAAACCTACCAATCACACACACACACACACACACACACACACAAACACACACACACACACACACTTACTACCCGTATCCCTAAACCTACCCATCACACACACACACACTACCCCTGATCCTACCCATCACACACACACACACACACACACCCACACCCACACCCACACACACACATTACCCTTACCCCTAAACCTACCCATCACACACACACACACACACACACACACACACACACTACCCCTACCCCTAAACCTACCCATAACACACACACACACACACACACTCTACTCTTACCCCTAAACCTACCGATCACACACACACACACACACACACACACACACACACACACACACACACTCACACACACACACACACACACACACACACACACACACACACACACACACACACACACACACACACTCACACACACACACTCACACACACACACACACACACACACACACACACATTTATAAAGTTAACACTCTGAGCTGTTGTGGGATGTTCATATTAGATGTTAAATACATTTTAATTTAAAACATATGTTCTCATGTTTATTGTATTGAATCCAATGTGGGTCAATGATCGTACCCAGAATGTTAACATAATACAAGTGTTCAGTAGTTACACACACACACACACACACACACACACACACACACACACACACACACACACACACACACACACACACACACACACACACACACACACACACACACACACACACTGTGTTTATGAATATATTCCTCCCACATCACTTCCCGTCTGACATTTAAAGGTCAGAAGCAGCAGATGATCTGATGCCAAAAATACAGTTCAAACACTGATTTGCACGGATAAAACACATTGTGTGTGTGTGTGTGTGTGTGTGTGTGTGTGTGTGTGTGTGTGTGTGTAGCTGATCATGGCTCTGCAGGGTGTGGACAGAGTCATCGGTCAGCTGATGAACGGCCTCAAACAACTCGACCTTCATCAGTGTGTCAACATCATCATCGTCGCAGATCACGGTAACACACACACACACACACACAGACACACACACACACACACACACACACACGTTTAGCCATGAAGAAACACTCCATGTGCAGATGTGACGTGTGTGTGTGTGCGCAGGTATGGAGGAGACCAGCTGTGAGCGTAA
>CM042261.1:43788759-43833759 GCA_023566225.1 Romanogobio albipinnatus | reverse complement strand
CTCTCCTGTGGATGCACCAATCACGTGTGAGGGATGTGGAGTGGATCACGGGATTGGACTTTTTCCAGGACAGCAAGCGTCCAATCGCTGAGCTCCTCCGCCTCAAGACCCGCCCCACCGCCGCCATCCGTCCCAGAGCTTGAGTCGCCGCACGCCGCTCTGATCCCACCACTTATTATAATCACATGCAATTATTATCATTATTGTATTTATTGAATATAGTATATTCATCAGTATCTGCTGTAAAACACAGAAGAGATGATTTATTAATTATGTCACGTTACAAATATAATAAATGTCTCGTTTTCCAGTTAAAATATCTAAAAGTAAAACATGAAATAATTCTATTCCCTTTCTTTGTGTTTAAAACAGACGAAATCCTCTGAGCACAGTCGGACTCGCGTCTCCCGTCTTTTATTCCAAAGATGTTTAGAACTTTAATCCAATTGGAAACATGAAGTCATTTTTCGAGGCTTATGAGTTTGTGTGCATTTCAAACGCATTAAAATGACATGAAAGTATATTTGAGTCCTGCGTTTTCCATAAGACTGCTCTGCTTTCCAGCAAACTAGCGTGTGTTATTGTAGATGAGATCAGAAGAGCTGGGAAACGCCAGGATGAGCTCATGCCAATCCCGTCTGATCCCGTGTTACTGATATGATGGGAAATGAAGCCTGCGCACGTTCTGCCCGGAACACTCAATCGTTAGGTCACTAATTACCTTCTCATCTAACCAATCATATCCTTTTCTGTAGCAGAAAAAGGCAGTAATTACTCCTGTCTGAGTTCACAGATACTGCCGCTTCAGCACCACCATCCCCCCCTACACCACCAAGATGGGGCCTTTCCTCCATCCCCCCCACCACCACCAAGATGGGGCCTTTCCTCCATCCCCCCCTACACCACCAAGATGGGGCCTTTCCTCCATCCCCCCCTACACCACCAAGATGGGGCCTTTCCTCCATCCCCCCCACCACCACCAAGATGGGGCCTTTCCTCCATCCCCCCCTACACCACCAAGATGGGGCCTTTCCTCCATCCCCCCCACCACCACCAAGATGGGGCCTTTCCTCCATCCTCCCCACCACCACCAAGATGGGGCCTTTCCTCCATCCTCCCCTACACCACCAAGATGGGGCCTTTCCTCCATCCTCCCCACCACCACCAAGATGGGGCCTTTCCTCCATCCTCCCCTACACCACCAAGATGGGGCCTTTCCTCCATCCCCCCCACCACCACCAAGATGGGGCCTTTCCTCCATCCTCCCCACCACCACCAAGATGGGGCCTTTCCTCCATCCTCCCCTACACCACCAAGATGGGGCCTTTCCTCCATCCTCCCCACCACCACCAAGATGGGACCTTTCCTCCATCCTCCCCACCACCACCAAGATGGGACCTTTCCTCCATCCTCCCCTACACCACCAAGATGGGGCCTTTCCTCCATCCTCCCCACCACCACCAAGATGGGACCTTTCCTCCATCCTCCCCTACACCACCAAGATGGGACCTTTCCTCCATCCTCCCCACCACCACCAAGATGGGGCCTTTCCTCCATCCCCCCCTACACCGCCAAGATGGGGCCTTTCCTCCATCCCCCCCTACACCGCCAAGATGGGGCCTTTCCTCCATCCTCCCCACCACCACCAAGATGGGACCTTTCCTCCATCCTCCCCTACACCACCAAGATGGGACCTTTCCTCCATCCTCCCCACCACCACCAAGATGGGACCTTTCCTCCATCCTCCCCTACACCACCAAGATGGGGCCTTTCCTCCATCCTCCCCACCACCACCAAGATGGGGCCTTTCCTCCATCCCCCCCACCACCACCAAGATGGGGCCTTTCCTCCATCCTCCCCACCACCACCAAGATGGGGCCTTTCCTCCATCCCCCACACCACCACCAAGATGGGGCCTTTCCTCTATCCTCCCCACCACCACCAAGATGGGGCCTTTCCTCCATCCTCCCCACCACCACCAAGATGGGGCCTTTCCTCCATCCTCCCCACCACCACCAAGATGGGGCCTTTCCTCCATCCCCCCCACCACCACCAAGATGGGGCCTTTCCTCCATCCCCCCTACACCACCAAGATGGGGCCTTTCCTCTATCCTCCCCACCACCACCAAGATGGGACCTTTCCTCTATCCTCCCCACCACCACCAAGATGGGGCCTTTCCTCCATCCTCCCCTACACCACCAAGATGGGGCCTTTCCTCCATCCCCCCCACCACCACCAAGATGGGGCCTTTCCTCCATCCTCCCCACCACCACCACCAAGATGGGGCCTTTCCTCCACCGCCCCCCCCCCCGACTACACCACCAGTCGGCCCTCCTATCATCCTCAACACCACCAAGATGAGACCTTTCCTCCATCCTCCCCACCACCACCAAGATGGGGCCTTTCCTCCATCCTCCCCACCACCACCAAGATGGGACCTTTCCTCCATCCTCCCCACCACCACCAAGATGGGGCCTTTCCTCCATCCTCCCCTACACCACCAAGATGGGACCTTTCCTCCATCCTCCCCACCACCACCAAGATGGGGCCTTTCCTCCATCCCCCCCTACACCACCAAGATGGGGCCTTTCCTCCATCCTCCCCACCACCACCAAGATGGGACCTTTCCTCCATCCTCCCCTACACCACCAAGATGGGACCTTTCCTCCATCCTCCCCACCACCACCAAGATGGGACCTTTCCTCCATCCTCCCCTACACCACCAAGATGGGGCCTTTCCTCCATCCTCCCCACCACCACCAAGATGGGGCCTTTCCTCCATCCCCCCCACCACCACCAAGATGGGGCCTTTCCTCCATCCTCCCCACCACCACCAAGATGGGGCCTTTCCTCCATCCCCCACACCACCACCAAGATGGGGCCTTTCCTCTATCCTCCCCACCACCACCAAGATGGGGCCTTTCCTCTATCCTCCCCACCACCACCAAGATGGGGCCTTTCCTCCATCCTCCCCACCACCACCAAGATGGGGCCTTTCCTCCATCCTCCCCACCACCACCACCAAGATGGGGCCTTTCCTCCACCGCCCCCCCCCCCCCGACTACACCACCAGTCGGCCCTCCTATCATCCTCAACACCACCAAGATGAGACCTTTCCTCCATCCTCCCCACCACCACCAAGATGGGGCCTTTCCTCCATCCTCCCCACCACCACCAAGATGGGACCTTTCCTCCATCCTCCCCACCACCACCAAGATGGGGCCTTTCCTCCATCCTCCCCTACACCACCAGTCGGGCCCTCCTATCATCCTCAACACCACCAGATGGGCTCGCCCCTCTCCCCCGAAGACTTCAGGACGTTCTTTTCCTCCATCTACCCCACCACCACCAGATGGCCCCCTTCCTTACTCATACTGTCCATTATTTAGAATTAATAATACAAAATCATTTTATTAATAATTACTTTTTTGAAAATATTTTTACATATTTTCACTTAGTCAATATATACATGACTGACTGAAATTATATACACCGATCAGGCATAACATTATGACCGGTGAGTAACACTGATGCTCTCTGTTAGTGGGTGGGGTATATTAGGCAGCAAGTGAACATGTTGTCCTCAGAGTTGATGTGTTAGAAGCAGGAGAAATTTGCAAGCGTGAGGATTTGAGCGAGTTTGACAAGGGCCAGATTGTGACGGCTAGACGACTGGGTCAGAGCATCTCCAGAACTGCAGCTCTTGTGGGGTGTTCCCGGTCTGCAGTGGTCAGTCTCTATCAAAAGTGAAGGACCAGTGGAGAACCGGCCACAGGGTCATGGGATCTCAATCCAATCGAGCATCTGTGGGATGAGCTGAACAAACAAGTCCGATCCGCCTCGCAACTTACAGGACTTAAAGGATCTGCTGCTAACATCTTGGTGCCAGATCCCACAGCACACCTTCAGGGGTCTAGAGGAGTCCCTCAGAGACGGGTCAGGGGACCAACACTATATTCGGTCATAATGTTATGTGAGTACATTGAGTCACAGGAAATGGTCAGGGTTGCAGTGATTGTTTGTCATTACTCAGCAAAGAGGTTGCTTTTGTTTCTGTAAGGTTGTCTAACCTGTGACTGCACAGTCAATACTTTTTTCTCAACAGACGAACTTCCAGTGAAGACTCAGAATGTGTCCAAACAGCTTTCATTGTGTTTCTGCCCATGTAAACAGACCTAATGACGGAAATATGCAGGTGCTGCAGAAAATCCTTGAAATTCATCTGAGCTGTCAGAAAGAAACCGAGAGGTTAAAGACAACACAAGGCTGAGTAACAGTTTCATGATAATTCACTACAGGCCTCATTATGTTTCGGAAGACTAGGGACAAACAATGAGGGATTCTTCTGGGTTTTTTGTAGATTCAAGTAGTTTGCTTTTCTTAGTATTTCTACATTTCCTGTTAACAGTGCCAAACTACCCCGAGGGCTTTTCTCTAAGATATGATCAAACATTCTTCCAGGTTATCTGGTCATTAATAATGTCCTGAAAACATCAGCACAAAACATTATTTACATACTATTTAACATGTTTTTGTCATCTGTGTCATGGTGTTCATTTAAAGATGATGAGGGCGAGTAAATGATGATTTGTGGCTGAGAGTTCTGCCTTATCAGCTCTGTTTTCCATTTAAAATAGAAGGAACTGCAGGAGATTCCTAAAAAACAGAAGGAAGTGACCCGTGCAGTTCCTGAAGGAAAGGTGAGGGGTTGCTTTAATTTATAGTAATATCCTCAGTATTCCTCAGAAGTCTAGTTTCAAATATAATTCCTTTGAAATGTTGGTGCTTTATGTAACGTTATATAGTGTAAATGATAAATCCCGTTTGACGTTTGTGCCACCAGGCCCCCGTACAGACTGATGTGCTATCAGAGTTAGTTTCTAATTGTTGGTGATTTTAATATCCATGTAGACAATGATAAAGACACATTGGGATTAGCATTTAAAGACATACTAAACTCTATTGGAGTTAGGCAACACGTGTCAGGACCCACTCATCGCCATAATCATACTTTAGACCTAATATTGTCACATGGAATAAATTATGACATCTCAGATCATTACCTAGTATCATGTACACTTCATTTAGCTAAGGTTGCAAAGCCGCCCCCTCGTTTCAAATATGGCAGGACAATCACTAAAGATTGCTTTTTAAATAATCTTCCTCATCAGTATCATCTCCTCAGCATCCCAGATAGCTTAGAAGAACTCGATGTTGCAACAGAAACTATTGACTCTCTCTTTTCCAGTACTTAAGACACAGTTGCTCCTCTGCGCTTAAAGAAGATTAAAGAAAATAGTCCAACGCTGTGGTACAACGAGCACACCCGGGCCCTTAAAACAGCAGCCAGAAAAATGGAGCGCAGCTGGAAGAAAACAAAACTAGAGGTCTTTCGTAATTCGTGGAAAGAGCACATGATCGCATACAGAAAGGCCGTAAAAACTGCTAGATCTGTTTATTTCTCAAATCTCTTGAAAGAAAACAAACACAACCCAAGGTATTTATTCAATACAGTGGCTAAATTAACCAAAAATAAAGCTTCAACTTCTGATGATTGTAAACAGCACAGCTGTAATGACTTTATGAACTTCTTCACATGTAAAATTGATAATATTAGAGAGAACATTATGCAGCCGTCTACTACAGTATTGCATCAAATTACACTCATTCACTGCTATAGGAGAAGACACACTCACTCACTCACACACACACACACACACACAGGGGTGTTTTTGTGAAATGTGGGGACATTCCATAGGCGTAATGGTTTTTATACCGTACAAACCGTATTTTCTATCCCCCTACACTGCCCCTGCCCCTAAACTTAACCCTCACAGGAGACTGTGCAGTTTACTTTCTGTGAAAAAAAACTAATTCTGTGTGATTTATAAGCATTTTGAAAAGTGAGGACAAGGGGAACGTCCTCATATTTCACCCTCTTTTTGTAATACCTATGTCATTATACACATTTGTGTCCTGATATTTCACAAAAACATGCCCACACTCATTCACTGCTATAGGAGAAGACACACACTCACTCACACACACACACACACACACACACACACTCATTCACGGCTATAGGAGAAGACACTCACTCACTCACACACACACACACACACACACACACACACACACACACACACACACACACACACACACTCACTCATTCACTGCTATAGGAGAAGACACACACTCACTCACACACACACACACACACACACACACACACTCATTCACTGCTATAGGAGAAGACACACACTCACACACACACACACACACACACACACACACTCATTCACGGCTATAGGAGAAGACACTCACTCACTCACACACACACACACACACACACACACACACACACACACACACACACACACACACACACACACACACACTCACTCATTCACTGCTATAGGAGAAGACACACACTCACTCACACACACACACACACACACACACACACTCATTCACTGCTATAGGAGAAGACACACACTCACACACACACACACTCACACACACACACACACACACACACACTCATTCACTGCTATAGGAGAAGAAGAATTGGCTAAACTCGTTAAATCATCAAAATCAACAACATGTATGCTTGACCCTGTACCGACTAGGCTATTAAAAGAGATGCTACCAGAGGTCATAGATCCTCTTCTTAATATCATTAATTCATCTTTGTCATTAGCATATGTACCGAAAACTTTTAAGTTGGCTATTATTAAACCACTTATTAAAAAAACGTAACTTGATCCTACAGAATTAATCAATTATAGACCAATCTCAAATCTACCCTTTCTGTCAGAAACACTAGAAAAGGCAGTGTCTTCACAATTATGCTCCTTTTTAGAAAGAAATGGTATCTGTGAGGATTTCCAGTCAGGATTTAGTGCGTATCATAGCACTGAGACTGCTCTCATCAGAGTTACACATGATTTACTCTTATCATCCGATCGTGGCTGTATCTCTCTATTAGTGTTACTCGATCTTAGCGCTGCATTTGATACCATCGACCACAACATTCTTTTGAATAGACTCGATAATGATGCTGGCATTAGTGGAATTGCGTTGTCATGGTTTAAATCATACCTATGCGACCGTTATCAGTTTGTAGCAGTAAATGAAGAGATGTCACACCGATCACATGTTCAGTATGGAGTACCACAAGGCTCAGTGCTAGGACCGCTACTCTTCACCCTGTACATGCTACCACTGGGAGATATCATTAGGAAGCATGGCATTAGTTTTCATTGTTATGCTGACGATACTCAGCTCTATATTTCTTCACGCCCTGAAGAAATTTACCAATTCACAAGATTAACGGAATGCAGAGCTGATATAAAACACTGGATGACCGGTAATTTCAGGAATTAAGTTGCAGGAGTTTCTCATTATTGGACCAAAACCCTCCCCGATAGTCCTAGAATACTGTCTAACACTTGATGCTGCTCTGTCCAGTGCTCGTCGTCAGTGAGGAACCTGGGTGTGCTCTTTGATACCAATCTTTCGTTTGAAAGCCACGTTTCTAGCATCTGTAAAACTGCATTCTAGCATCTTACATATATCTCTAAATTACGGCTCATGCTCTCAGTGCCAAACGCTGAACAGTGAGTTGATGCGTTCATGAGCTGTAGATTATTGTAATGCTCTACTGGGTGGTTGCCCTGCTCGCTTAATAAATAAACTCCAGCTGGTCCAAAACCAGCAGCTCCAGTTCTTACTAGAACCAGGAAGTGTGACCATATTAGCCGGTTCTGTCAACACTGCACTGGCTGCCTATTAAACATTGCAAGACTCTCAATTCGTGTCAAATTAGCGTCATATGCGTAATCACGTCCATCGCGCCGCAGGACCTCCAGACGCGCGTCCCCACGCCTTTCCATTGACTTAATGTTGAAATCAATCGCTCCAGACGCTCGATTCACGTTTGGTGTGAACGCAGCTTAAAGAAAGGCTTTCTACAAAACAAAACTTAATGAAGTGGTCAAATTCATTTCTTACAATCAATCAGAGCAACGGAGCGATGCATTACATTAGTTGTCAAATGTCAACAGAACTCAACTGCACTGTGTTGCCAAGTCTGTGGGTTTTTCCATGTCCGTGGGTTGAAGCGATCCCAATTATGTGATATACAGACCCAGGAATGCGAATTTTAGCAGGCAGCCCTGCCAAAATAAAACATATTTTACCCCCCAAATGCCATTTTTTCCCGGAGAAGCAAGCGCCTTTGATGACGTGGATGATGACGTTACTGTTGATCATCTGTCCATCATCGTCTAAAGCCCGCCCTGACAATTTCATTGGTCCGAACAGTTTCTGTTCAGGCATAATTACTCCTCCAGACCGAACTGCCCAAGCTCAAATGTTGTGGGCGGGGCTAAGTTCGGCTGGCATCCAGGCTAATAGTAGCCTCCATTACAGAGAAATGTCATGTCGGAGCGGATGTGAGTGAACAGTTTTACTGGTGAGCCATAATTTAGTTTTATTTGGTAGATTATACATTTATAATTTCTATTACGTTACTGCGAGGCCTACTAATAAAACTGATCTCTGGGGGTCCCAAAAGTGCGTGGGCCCTTAGAATCGTCCTAACCCCTGCACACACAGTGTGTCCGTTGGCCAGAGGAGAACTGAGCGACGGAGTCTGGTTTCTCCCGGGGGTTATTCTCCATTCTGTCACTGATGGAGTTTGGGTCGCCTCAGTTGGGGACACTAAATATTGAACTCTCACTGACCGCCCGCATTGACACGATATGAGAACTGAAATGAGCTGATGACATCACTGCTGTATAAATAAAGGTGACTTGACTTGAAGGAAGTGCGGCAAACATCATGAACACAGTGAGGAGGTTTTCTCATCATCATCATCATAAGCTCATAATGGCCTGCGTGAGTCACACACACTCATTTGTCGCATTCCTGCTGTAGTTCTGCGGATCTGACTCCGGTCCAGCGCAGACGGAGACGCTTGTCTTCCATTACGCGTCAGACAGACTGACTGGAGGTCAGCGTGGTGTCATGTGCGGTAAGCTAAGGCTTTTCTAAATATTGTGTTACTCTCACACTGTCATCATGTGGTTTGTTTCTTCAGCAGGAACCTTTTATTATAGAGTCTGTGCACACACACACACACACACGCACGCACACAGTCTTCTTCTTTTTATTTCCTAGTCTAACTTTCTGCCATTGTGCACTATGAATACTGTTTGCTGCTTCTGTTCCTCTATTGTAATCTTTAAATGTCATTTCGCAGCGATGGACAGAATCAGAGACGTCTCTCACACACACACGTCCTCAGGGTTTTATTGATGGCTCATTTAATGGAGATTGTCATCTGTTATGATTTCTGTGGTGAGAGCATGCGGTTGTGTGACTCGAGTCCTGAAGTGTGTGTGACTCAGATGATAATGTCCCTCAGTCGGAAGCTGGTTTGCAGTGAGCGATGATGTTTCTGGTCAGTGTGTTTCCCACCTCACATTAGGACAGGGATTTCCTGAAGATTTCCTGAAAATCCAGCATTGACTGAGAAAGCCACTGGACTTCTAGAACAATCATGCCGGAATTCCCCCAGAGACTTCCTGTCTTTTCGCTCTGGTCATGTGATCAGATGTGCTCCTCCACCCTCAGGGATTATTTTAGTGTCTAATCCGGTTGCGCTGGAATTCGAGCGGTTTCAATGTGACGAGGAATTCCAAACATCTGCAGGATTCCAGGCGTGAGTTTCTGTTGAATCATGGGATTGATCCCCGGGCGCTGCTTTGATAGATGAAATGTCCCGTGACCGTTCTACTGTCATTCACACATGATTTGCATGAGATGTGACGCTTCGGCTGTCAGGTGACTCGTTTAAATTTCCAATCGGAGTTCTGACTCTGTGTGAGTTTTTCTATGACTGATTCATTTGTTTATGAATTAAATGATCTTGTGACTGAGACATGAGTGACGGTTTCACTGTAAAATCCTCCGGTCATCTTCACACAGCGCAGATTCATCAGAGTCATGATCCACATCATCAATAACAGAGTCAGGGACGACATTCAGCAGTTATGAAGTCAAGTCATCTGTAATTGTCCAGTTTATTTAGTATCACACACACTCACCCTCACACACACACACTCTCACAGTGAACATAGTAGTTACAGTGAGGAAAATAAGTATTTGAACACCTGCTATTCTGCAAGTTCTCCCACTTGGAAATCATGGAGGGTCTGAAATTGTCATCAGGTGCATGTCCACTGTGAGAGACATAATCTAAAAAAACAACCCAGAAATCACAATGTATGATTTTTTAACTATTTATTTGTATGATACAGCTGCAAATAAGTATTTGAACACCTGAGAAAATCAATGTTAATATTTGGTACAGTAGCCTTTGTTTGCGATTCCAGAGGTCAAAGGTTTCCTGTAGTTGTTCAGCAGGTTTGCACTGCAGGAGGGATTTTGGCCCACTCCTCCACACAGATCTTCTCTAGATCAGTCAGGTTTCTGGCCTGTCACTGAGAAACACGGAGTTTGAGCTCCTCCAAAGATTCTCTATTGGGTTTAGGTCTGGAGACTGGCTAGGCCACGCCAGAACCTTGATATGCTTCTTACAGAGCCACTCCTTGGTTCTCCTGGCTGTGTGCTTCGGGTCATTGTCATGTTGGAAGACCCAGCCTCGACCCATCTTCAATGCTCTAACTGAGGGAAGGAGGTTGTTCCCCAAAATCTGGCAATACATGGCCCCGGTCATCCTCTCCTTAATACAGTGCAGTCGCCCTGTCCCATGAAAAACACCCCCAAAGCATGATGCTACCCCCCCCCCCCCCCCATGCTTCACAGTAGGGATGCTGTTCTTGGGATGGTACTCATCATTCTTCTTCCTCCAAACACGTTTAGTGGAATTATGACCAAAAAGTTCTATTTTGGTCTCATCTGCCCACATGACTTTCTCCCATGACTCCTCTGGATCATCCAAATGGTCATTGGCAAACTTAAGACGGGCCTTGACATGTGCTGGTTTAAGCAGGGGAACCTTCCGTGCCATGCATGATTTCAAACCATGACGTCTTAGTGTATTACCAACAGTAACCTTGGAAACGGTGGTCCCAGCTCTTTTCAGGTCATTGACCAGCTCCTCCCGTGTAGTTCTGGGCTGATTTCTCACCTTTCTTAGGATCATTGAGACCCCACGAGGTGAGATCTTGCATGGAGCCCCAGTCCGAGGGAGATTGACAGTCATGTTTAGCTTCTTCCATTTTCTAATGATTGCTCCAACAGTGGACCTTTTTTCACCAAGCTGCTTGGCAATTTCCCCGGAGTCCTTTCCAGCCTTGTGGAGGTGTACAATTTTGTCTCTAGTGTCTTTGGACAGCTCTTTGGTCTTGGCCATGTTAGTAGTTGGATTCTTACTGATTGTATGGGGTGGACAGGTGTCTTTATGCAGCTAACGACCTCAAACAGGTGCATCTAATTTAGGATAATAAATGGAGTGGAGGTGGACATTTTAAAGGCAGACTAACAGGTCTTTGAGGGTCAGAATTCTAGCTGATTTTCTCAGGTGTTCAAATACTTATTTGCAGCTGTATCATACAAATAAATAGTTAAAAAATCATACATTGTGATTTCTGGGTATTTTTTTAGATTATGTCTCTCACAGTGGACATGCACCTATGATGACAATTTCAGACCCTCCATGATTTCCAAGTGGGAGAACTTGCAAAATAGCAGGTGTTCAAATACTTATTTCCCTCACTGTATAATCAAAGATAAATTTATTTATAATGTAAAAAATAATTAATTACATATGGTTATCCATATTGGAAATTGCAAACAAAGTAGAAACGATGTATATAGAATCAATATCTGTAGAAATCTACAGGTGTACCGAATGATTGATTGATTAACCATTAAGATCAGTGGATTAAATAACAGACACACTATTAGTACCATGAGTTTTGAAAATGTACACCTTTCTTGTGAAAACAGTACCAAAGCGAATAAAAAAACTGTAATTATATAAATTATAATCCTTTTTTTTTTTCTTTTAGAAATTTAGAAATAAAAAATCTAAATAAAAAAAAGTTTGCATGTGTTTTGTATCATATTTGCTCCACCAGGCGTTTCTGGCTCATATGATATCATGATATGGAGGAAATATCAGCTCAATATTATTCAGAGACGCACACTGAGCAGATGCTGAGATTCTGATATCTGAAATATTACTATAATATCAGGTATTCCCGCGCGTGTGTGTGTGACAGATCAGGAGATTATCAGGTGTGATCATGTGAAGGTCAGTCTCTGTTCTTCTTACCGTAACTCCAGGTGGTTTATGACTAATCACTCAGTTATGATCATGGAATCCCCATAAAAATGAGGAAGACCAGAGGAAATGGGAAATGACTCAGTGTTTTGCTCTTTTATTAAATAACACTTATTAAATAACACGTTCATGATTAGTCACCGTGTTTAAATATATCATGATTTCTGTTGTGACATTTATATAACTGATAGCTCAGCATGACCAGGTCATATTTCACAATCATCAGAGAAATGATATTCATGACATTTACACTCAGTTCTCGTTTTTTGTTTTAGTCATTGAGACCGTTTTGAATTGGTATTTACCAATTTGTTAGCAGCACCCAAGATGTTAGCAGCAGATCCTTTAAGTCCTGTAAGTTGCGAGGTGGATCGGACTTGTTTGTTCAGCTCATCCCACAGATGCTCGATTGGATTGAGATCTGGGGAATCTGGACTCAAACTCGTTGTTGTGCTCCTCAAAGCGTTCCTGAAGAGCTGCAGTTCTGGAGATGCTCTGACCCGGGTCCCCACTGCTCCTTCCAGTTGCTTTATGGCAGGTTTCAGTTTTAGTTTCTGTGATGAGGCTGACTCATGAAGACTGTAGAGCGGCAGTCTCCAGCAGGAGGCGCTCGAGATCAAACACTCGGACTGTCACATCCTTCACAAATCTACTGACAACAAATCCAAATGAATCCGGAATGAAGTTAATCCGCAATGTTCCAAAATTCTGAAATCATTCCCATTATTTATAGATGGTTCAAAGCTTCACAGGAATGAAGCGAGCTCATTGAGGACATTAATGTTCACGAGGCCTGACAGCAGAAAGGCATGACATGACCTCATGACCTCAAGGTTATTCATTCATTTATTAGATTAATTTAGCGTTATGAAATGCATTAGAGTCGCGAGGATCAGTCGTGAAGTCGTGTTTTGATTCTGTTTGATGAATATCTGGACTTTCACGCTTTTATCACTCGAAACACATGAGAAATGATGGCTAATGTTCCCATTCAGATATGAAACGTTATTTCTGAATGTTGTCTGAGCCGCAGGTTAAAAACGTTCTTAATTGGTTATGCAAACGTTACATTGTGTCATTCTTCAAACGTTAAGAGAACGTTACATTGTGTCATTCTTCAAACGTTAAGAGAACGTTACATTGTGTCATTCTTCAAACGTTAAGAGAACGTTACATTGTGTCATTCTTCAAACGTTAAGGGAACGTTACATTGTATCATTCTTCAAACGTTAAGGGAACGTTACATTGTATCATTCTTCAAACGTTAAGGGAACGTTACATTGTATCATTCTTCAAACGTTAAGAGAACGTTACATTGTGTCATTCTTCAAACGTTAAGAGAACGTTACATTGTGTCATTCTTCAAACGTTAAGAGAACGTTACATTGTGTCATTCTTCACACGTTAAGGGAACGTTACATTGTATCATTCTTCAAACGTTAAGGGAACGTTACATTGTGTCATTCTTCAAACGTTAAGAGAACGTTACATTGTGTCATTCTTCAAACGTTAAGAGAACGTTACATTGTATCATTCTTCAAACGTTAAGAGAACGTTACATTGTGTCATTCTTCAAACGTTAAGAGAACGTTACATTGTGTCATTCTTCAAACGTTAAGGGAACGTTACATTGTATCATTCTTCAAACGTTAAGGGAACGTTACATTGTGTCATTCTTCAAACGTTAAGAGAACGTTACATTGTGTCATTCTTCAAACGTTAAGAGAACGTTACATTGTGTCATTCTTCAAACGTTAAGAGAACGTTACATTGTGTCATTCTTCAAACGTTAAGGGAACGTTACATTGTATCATTCTTCAAACGTTAAGGGAACGTTACATTGTGTCATTCTTCAAACGTTAAGAGAACGTTACATTGTATCATTCTTCAAACGTTAAGAGAACGTTACATTGTGTCATTCTTCAAACGTTAAGAGAACGTTACATTGTATCATTCTTCAAACGTTAAGGGAACGTTACATTGTGTCATTCTTCAAACGTTAAGGGAACGTTACATTGTGTCATTCTTCAAACGTTAAGGGAACGTTACATTGTATCATTCTTCAAACGTTAAGGGAACGTTACATTGTGTCATTCTTCAAACGTTAAGGGAACGTTACATTGTGTCATTCTTCAAACGTTAAGAGAACGTTACATTGTATCATTCTTCAAACGTTAAGAGAACGTTACATTGTATCATTCTTCAAACGTTAAGGGAACGTTACATTGTATCATTCTTCAAACGTTAAGAGAACGTTACATTTGAATGCTCTCTGAAACAAGTAGAGAAACGTTGTATAAATAATGTTTTTGTGCTGAAGTCACAGTCAGATGGTTGTCAGTGTTTATTTAGGGCTGTATTGTTGCTAAGGTGTTTCTGTAGGTAGATGTGGCTTTAATGTGAGGCTTGTCTTCAGTTTTTCTCTGCTCAGCACTGATACTACAGTTTCCATGACCATCACCTCTGTGGTATTCTGAGTGGGTTTCCCTTTGTGATTGACTCAGGGCAGGGCGTGTGTGTGTGTGTGTGTGTAGAGAGTGAGAGTGAGTATATAAAGCGCGCGCATCGCGCTTATGAATGAAGTCCGGCAGACAGCGCGTGCGGGATGGTGAGTGACAGATCAGATCAGTGCACTTCGTGTGTGTGTGTGTGTGTGTGTGTGTGTGTGTGTGTGTGTCTGTGTCGCGCTTCTCACAGGGCATATGGGTTCAGAGCAGCTCTGCTTCAGTGTAGCAGTTTCGTGATCAGTGTCAAAGTAACGGTTGTGTTCTGTCTCCAGTTGCTCTACACAGTGTTGATTGTGCCGGTTCTGTCGGCGCTGGCGGCAGGGGATCACACTTACCGACGCACCGATCCGGTCTCCAGACAGACGCTGCTGTGCGATCGCTGTCCGCCGGGGTTCCGTCTGGGCACGCACTGCACGCGCTCCCGCCCGACCCAGTGTGTCGCGTGCGGCCCGGGTCTGTTCACCGAGTTCTGGAACTACATCCCCGACTGTCTGCTGTGCGACGCGTGCTCGGATCACCAGCGGGTCGTGCGGCCGTGCAACGGAACCGTGAACACGCTCTGTGAATGCGAGCCCGGGTTCTACTGGGACCAGCACTTCTGCAAGAGACACACCCGGTGTAAAGCGGGTCACGGAGTCAAAGCTGCAGGTGAGCACACACACACACACACACACACACACAGATGGTAGTAAAACATGAGCAGGACTGACAAACTCATCTTGATAATGTCTCTGATAGAAAGGGAAGCAATGGATCACAATCAACCAATCAGAACACGATCAGATCATACCAGTTTAGCTCAAGCAATGCTTCGTTTAGTTCAGTCTGTAGGGTCAAAGGTCACATTAGCAATTAAAGAACAAACCCTCAGCAGAACACGCTCAGTCTGAATCAAGTCAGGGTTTTTCAAACTGGGGTCCGGGACCCCCAGGGGCCTCCAGAAGGTTCTAAAGGGTCCCCGGAAAATTTCAGAGAATAAAAAAACGAAGCAGAAATGGATCTTTCTCGCCGTGTACATACTTCCAGAAGGGTATTATAGTCCTTTATCTCGCTCTCTGGGGTCGGAAGGCGGTTTTCTTAACACAGTGTGTGAGCGGCTTACACACATTTATGCTAAAGTTGCTCATACAAATCATTTTAATTGAAAATGTTCTTCTTCAGGTTTATACATCCAACATTAAGTATAGCCGATTTACACGGGGAACAATATGAATGTCACACTCACTATTTATCTACAGTTGAAATGTTTTTTCATACACAAAAATATATGGATGGATTTTAGGAAGAGGGTCCCTCATAAAGGTCCGTTGGCATCATAAAGTTTGAAAACCCCTGGTTTATAACATTGTGTGTGTAAATTACACATAAATAACACAAATGTTCTTAATATCACACATTAATGAATATATATTAGTGCTGTCAAAGTTTGCGTTTGCAAAATATATGTGTGTGTGCTGTGTATAGTTATTATATTTGAATACACACACATGCATGAAATATTTGCATGTGTCAATATAAATATTGCATGTGTGTGTATTTATAAAACACAACATTTTATTTTAGATGCGATTAATTGTTTGACAGCACTAATATAAATACTTTAAATAATGCATAGTTAATATATTATATTTGAGTGATAAAAGAAAGCGATGTGCAAAAAGTTGTACTAATATTCATATTCAGAATAATTTATGATATTAATCAATATTTGGCCCTTTTTTGTCAAATCTGAGTTACTCGTTATATTATATAAATGTAATGTGAAAATGTAAATCCGTTGTTAGATGCTAACTGTGAGTGTGTGTGTGTGTGTGTGTGTGTGTGTGTGTGTGTGTGTGTGTGTGTGTGTGTGTGTGTGTGTGTGTGTGTGTGAGTGTGAGTGTGAGTGTGAGTGTGTGTGTGTGTGAGTGTGAGTGTGAGTGTGAGTGTGAGTGTGAGTGTGAGTGTGAGTGTGAGTGTGAGTGTGTGTGTGAGTGTGTTTACGGTTGCCATGCAACAGCTGACACACTCACTCCCGTCCATGAATAAAGGCCTAATGTAAATCATAACAACAGCTGTAGCTTTGTTTCCAAATCTCCGTGACACACAGTCTGCACACACACTCTTATCTGCTTGTGTCATCTGTGATTATGATTATGATTGTGTGTGTGTGTCTCCAGGGACGCCGCTCAGGGACACGGTGTGTGAGCTCTGCGGGGACGGGAGGTTTGCCAACCTCACACAAGCACATGCCACATGCGTCGCTCACAGCGCCTGCGCGGCCGGCCAACATCTGCTGCTGCCCGGGTCCGGCTGGCACGACAACGTGTGCGCGACCTGTCTTCAGCTCGCAGAGAAAGGTACACACACTTTCACACTGAACCAGGACTTTAGAGGGGGCGCGACTCGCATCCATGCATTCATCGCTGGTGTTTTTCCTGCAGGTTGGGCGGGTCTGTTAAAGCCGGTTCTGAGCGGTCTGCACATCCAGTACAGGACGTCCACCCAGCGTCTCGAGCTCTTAGTGAACCGCCGCCTCGACAAGAAACAACGCAAGAGAGACGTGCTCCGGGCGGAAGACGAGCTGAACCTTCCCATGGTGCTCGAGGACGCTCAGCTGGGCGTGCTCGCCGGGAGACTGTCCCGCAGAATCCGGAGGCTCCAGCAGAACTGCAGTAACGCGACAGACGTCTGACGGCTGCTAACTCTGGACGCGAGCGTTGAAAGAGTTCATTTCAGCTCTGATTGTATCTCTGCACTTTAGAGTGTGTCCTGTCAATAAATTACAAGTGCACTGTATTCACGTTTTTAAACGCGACTCGACTGTTTTGTAAATATTGCATAAGATTATTTTTGTTGGTTTAATGTTCAGCGTTTGCTCTCTGTTTATTTATTTTTTTGCGAACTAAAATGTGTCAGACTACAGAACTCCATTAAACACAGTCAAAAGAGTTTCTTGTGCTTGTGAAATATATGAAATTCCATCATTCCACACAAAACCAGTTTATCATTTTTGAAATTGAGATTGTATACGTCATCTGGAAGCTGAATCAATAAGGATGTGTGGTTTGTTAGGACAATATTTGAACATCTGGAATCTGAGGGTGTAAAACACTTGCCCTGATGAAGTCCTTAGCAATGCATATTACTACACTCTAAAAAATGTTGGGTTAAAAATAACCAAAGTTGGATTGAAAATGGACTAACCCAGCATTTGGGTTGTTTTAATCTTGTGATTGGGTTGTTTTAACCCAGTGAATGGGCCGATTTAACCCAGCGGTTGGGTTAAATGTTTGCTTTAAACAACCCAATTGCTGGGTTAGTCCATTTTCAACCCAACTTGGGTTGTTTTTAACCCAGCAATATTTGAACATCTGGAATCTGAGGGTGTAAAAAACTCTAAATATTGAGAAAATCTCCTTTAAAGTTGTCCAAATGAAGTCCTTAGCAATGCATATTACTATACTCTAAAAATGCTGTGTTAAAAATAACCCAAGTTGGGTTGAAAATGGACTAACCCAGCAATTGGGTTGTTTTAACCCTGTGATTGGGTTGTTTTAACCCTGTGATTGGGTTGTTTTATCCCAGCAATTGGGTTGTTTTAACCCTGCGATTGGGTTGTTTTAAGTCAACATTTAACCCAACCGCTGGGCTAAAACAACCCAAATGCTGGGTAAGTCCATTTTCAACCCAACTTGGGTTATTTTTAACCCAGCATTTTTTAGAGTGTACTAATAATACATTTATGGTAGGTAATGTACTAAATATCTTCATGGAACATGATCTTAATATCCTAATGATTTTTGCCATAAAAGAAACATGGATAATTTTGACCCACACAATGATTGGCTGTGGGCACAGATACACCCGTGAGGCTGGTTTGGTGTCCAGGATCCGTGTGATAAGAGTGTATTTATTTAAGAAAGGACACCCTAAAAACCATCTGGTCCATGGCAGGTCTTAAAATTAGGTCTATATAACCTCAGATGAACATCAGAACATATCACAACGTGTCATTATTTACTTTACTAAAACTAGGCCGAAATGAGTGGGCATGGGTGACCAAATGCCAGCGTGAACTCGTACTAGATCGATGTACTCCCAGTTACTCAAATAAGCAAGAGGTCAGCACCTTTGGTGATAGAAATGATTGTAAATGAGACCAGTACGGTCCGCCATCTTTGTTTGCATCTAGCGACCACAATTCCTAGCGCTCAGGCGGTTTTGCTTTACTTTGCCTGGAACGCTACAAAAATAGCTGTGAGTCGTGGTTTGAAGTCGTAACATATGGGTTCATGGGTAGGGTTAGGTTAAGGTGGGTAAACAGCAGTCAGCCGCTGCTGATCAAATGCCTTCGATTGATCGATCGCCAGCAAGTGTGATTGCCTCTATAAAAGCAGGAGTTTGGAGCCTTCAGGTGTGTGTGCACACAATGCCATGAGGAAACACATCAGCAATGATCTTAGATAAGCAATTGTTGGCGCCATCAATCTGAGAAGGGTTATACGCCATTTCCAAACATGAGATGAAGATTAATCACGAGTGGAAAACATTCAAGACAATCTTCCCCGGAGCGGACGTCCCAGCAAATTCACCCTGAGGACAAGAGAAACGGCAAAAACCCAAGAGCTACACCTCAGACATGTTAAATGTTAAAGTTCATGGACAAAAGGTGCAAAGTGGAGATGTTTGGCCATAATGCACCGAAAACCGAACCGAAGCACAGTGTCCATCACACTGGTCAAGGGCTTGAGTCTTGAGCCACTGGACCTGGGCACCTTCAGTCATTGAGTCCACCATGAACTCCTCAGTATACCAAAGTATTCTAGAGTCAAACAATGAACTCTGGTAGGATTAAAGTTGGTATTAAATGCTAAAAAAAAAAAAAAAATTAATGGTTTTTACACGTTCACATTCACTTATCGATTTCACTATTTTAACACAAAGTGGTACTCCAATAGAGAGCGTATTTGGTTGGATGATAAATTGTCTATTGGGGTCCATATTGAGAGCCTTTTAAAAAAACTCAGACCCAAGTTAGGTTTTTACTTTAGATTAAAGAAATGTTTTCCTTATTCAGCAAGGAAAAGGTTGGTGCAGAGCACATTCTTATCAGTTTTGGATTATGGTGACCTAATTTATATGCACTCTTCTTCATTTTTATTTAAAAAAAACTAGATGTATTATATCACTCACAATGGTCCTCCCTCTCCCTCAGAAGGAAATTCCATTTATTGATTTTTATTGTGAAAGCACTAATGGGTAAATTACCCATTTATATTTCAAATTTGCTTATTTACCAAAATAGTGTTTATAGGACAAGGTCATCAAAGAAAATACTACTAATTATTCCATCAACAAGAACAGCCCTTGGTAAAAAAGCGTTCTCATCATATGCACCAAATGTCTGGAATGAACTCCAAAACACCTTAAATCTAGTCTCACTTCCATCTATTAATAACTGTGCAGTTGTTTTTAACTCGGTGCCTTTGACAATTGTATGTTTGTATCTGCTAATGTCAAGTGTAATGATTTGTTTGTGTTCTAGTATGTATAGAGATTTGTGGTGTATTATGTAAGTTATGTCCTGTCTTTGATGTATTGAAACTTTTGGCCGCCAGTCTTGGCCAGGACTCCCTGGGAGAAGAGTTACTGTAACTCAATGGGACCTTTCCTGGTTAAATAAAGGTTTAATAAAAATAAATAAAATCTGTCCGACAGATAAAGCTCGGCTGACATTGGGTCCTGCAACAGGACAATGATCCCAAGAACACCAGCAAATCTACAACAGAACGGCTGAAAACGAAAATAAGATGTCGCGACTGAAATGTTGTGACTTTTAGAGGGCTGTGCATAAACAAATGCCCAAACCTCAATGATGAACTGAAGCAATGCTGTAAAGAAGAGCAGGCCAACACTCCTCCAGAATGATGTGAGAGACTGAGAAAGTCATACAGAAACTGGTTTCTTCAACTTAATGCTGCTCAAAGTGACTCAATTGAATCATAGGGTGTACTTAGTTTGTCACCCATGGTTGTATTCAAGTGAAATCACAGAGCGGGGTCAGCGCATGCTGAGGGTCACAGAAGTGGCCAACTTTCTGCAGAGTCAAGAGCTCCAGACCTCCAAACTTCTGTGGCCTTCAGATGAGCTCAAGAACAGTGTGTAGAGCTTCATGGAATGGGTTTCCATGGCCGAGCAGCTCATCCAAGCCTCACATCACCAAGTGCAATGCAAAGCGTGGGATGCAGTGGGGTAAAGCGCGCCACCACTGGACTCTAGAGCAGTGGAGACGTGTTCTCTGAGTGACCAATCACGCTTCTCTGTCTGACAATTTTCAGGCGTTAGTTCCAGTGAAAGGAACTCTTAATGCTTCCCCAAGACATTTTTGACAATTTCATGCTCCCATCTTTGTGGGATCAGTTTGGGGACGGCCCCTTCCTGTCCCAGCATGCCTGCGCTCCAGTGCTCAAAGCATCGCTCCATAAAGACATGGATGAGGAGTTTGGTGTGGAGGAACTGGACTGGCCTGCACAGAGTCCTGACCTCAACCCGATAGAACACCTTTGGGATGAATTAGAGCGGAGACTGAGAGCCAGGCCTTCTCGTCCAACATCACAAATGCGCTTCTAGAAGAATCCCCATAAACACACTCCTAACCCTTGAGGAAAGAAGAGCTGAAGCTGTTAGAGCTGCGACTCCATATTAAACCCTACGGATTGAGAATGGGGTGGCATTAAAGCTCATGTGTGTGAAGGGGCGGCACAACACCATTGGCAATATAGTGTATGATTGTGTGAGTTATTTACTGTAGTCCATTCATTCATTCAAGGTCAAGGTGAAACCCAAATTAAACCCAATGGATTGAGAATGGGAAGCTCATGTGTGTGTGAAGGGGCGGCACAACACCTTTGGCAATAGTGTAGTATAAAACTAATCCTAAAATAAGGTTTGGAATGGGTTTTAAAAGCTTGAAGGCTTTACACACACACACACACACACACACACACACACACACACACACAGACAGTCACACACACACACACACACACACACACACACACACACACAGACAGACAGGTTGATGGTCAGTGTAATTAGTTTGACATTCAAAGTCTGTACTTCCTGTATCCTCACATGCAAACCCAGGGCATTTATTCCTCTTTTACGTGAATGCGTCTCCTTTGCATGTGGTTATGATTAACACACAGCTTTAATGTTTTTTGTGTTCGAGTTCCTGATCAGGAAGCCTCTGGTGTTTGTGAAAAATGTTCTTGGCAGGGAAACGAGGATCTGGAATCCGGCACACGACTGGTTTGTCAGTGACATGTTGGAGCAGGCGTGATGATGTCATATCATTGTGTTTCCAGTTCACACTCCAAACCATCAACGGCACAGCAGTCGAAACTAAAAAAAGAAACATTAGAAGAGGAAGTTTCCTCTTCGTGGAAGAACAGAAACCAGCGCTTCTGCTTCCTCACATCTAAAATCAAAGTGCTTGCATGCATGTTCGGCTGAATCCCCTGCTTCGTTTGAAGAGGGAAATGTTGTCAAGGGATTTTATCCGGGTCTTCATATGTTACGTTATTCATTAACTGTAATTGCGGTCGGTGGCTCCGCCCACTCATTTGATTAGAAAATGTATTGTACGTCAGCGACGGTCTAAATCTGGATGTACTCAAATATCCAGAGCCGGTGTTTGTGCTTCTCCAGTACCTGTGAATGAGGCTGTGTGTGCTTCTTTGCATAATACTATTCTTGGAACTTCTTTTATTTCAGTTTTATTTGCAAAAACAAACACACTAATATGTTCAAACTCAGCGAACAGCAAACGTTCTCTCAAGGTTCTCTCAAAGTTATGAACACACGTTCTTACTGTAACGCTAATACAACATTTGTTCAAGTGATCCGAGGCCGGATTCAAAAAACATTCTTAAAGTCGGCATGAAACGGAAGTTGAGATCGTCTTTTTCTCCTTATTGTGACGGATATCCGAGTGAAACGGCTTCTGAAATGAGAAAAAATGTAGGACGAAGCTTGATTTCGTCCTTCGGGAATTGATTGGATTGTTGGAAGTTGGGCGTTGCTAACAAAATGGAGGCAGATTAGAAGTTTACACTCAGTTGTGGAGAAAAACTCGATCTATCTCTTAAATAAATGTATTTTCTCTCTAAATCTTTTCCACATATGTTACGGAGCATATTTCCTCACTTTTCGCTGGTTTATGCTACAGATTTCACTCATTTTAAGCCTTTTATAGCTTTATTTCTGTCAAACTTTTCCTCAGCTCTCCCTTATAAGGCGTGAGCGCGTTCACACACACTGCATTCCTAAGTGCGAGCCGTCACGACAAGGTGTTCGTCCGACTATATTGAATCATTTTTACATTAAAAAAAGCTTTATTTCTCATATATTTCTCTCTTTTTGCCTCAAGTCCTTCTTGAAGAAGGTATTGTGTTCACCGAGAAAAATGCACCTAACCACCATATTGCTACGATCAGTGACATGATTCTGAGAGGCGGTGCAGAAACGAGACCGGGCGATAACCCCGCCCTCGCACCATAACCCCGCCCTCGCACCATAACCCCGCCCTCGCACCACAGCACATGACCAGGAGAGAAGAGAGGTCGTTTCGATGGGGGAGGGAAAGTTAACGTATTTGATTAAAGATTATAAGGGTAAATTAATTTAAAAAAAATAATGAAGTGCACAGATAAATCAGTTATAGTAAACACTACAATATAAAAAATAAAAATACGAATTGGAAAATTTGATTTCATGCCACCTTTAAGAATATTCTTCTTATTTTCTAACTTAAGAAAAAAAATAAGAATATTTTGTATTCCCGAACACTTTTCTTAAGAATGCTTCATGAATCCGGCCCCTGGTCTTTAATAATGATCTCAAAACATTATTTATACATCAGTCATGAGTGTTTCATTTATGAAATGTTCCAGTTGGACGTTCATCTAAAGTTTTTTAAGTTTTTTTGAAGAATGATACAATGTAACGTTCTCTTAACGTTTGAAGAATGACACAATGTAACGTTCCCTTAACGTTT
The DNA here is from genome assembly GCA_023566225.1 of Romanogobio albipinnatus. Taxonomy (NCBI): domain Eukaryota; kingdom Metazoa; phylum Chordata; class Actinopteri; order Cypriniformes; family Gobionidae; genus Romanogobio; species Romanogobio albipinnatus. The sequence continues at coordinate 43,809,895 of CM042261.1, read as the reverse complement.
GAAGAATGACACAATGTAACGTTCTCTTAACGTTTGAAGAATGATACAATGTAACGTTCCCTTAACGTTTGAAGAATGACACAATGTAACGTTCTCTTAACGTTTGAAGAACGATACAATGTAACGTTCTCTTAACGTTTGAAGAATGACACAATGTAACGTTCTCTTAACGTTTGAAGAATGACACAATGTAACGTTCCCTTAACGTTTGAAGAATGACACAATGTAACGTTCCCTTAACGTTTGAAGAATGACACAATGTAACGTTCCCTTAACGTTTGAAGAATGACACAATGTAACGTTCCCTTAACGTGTGAAGAATGACACAATGTAACGTTCTCTTAACGTTTGAAGAATGATACAATGTAACGTTCTCTTAACGTTTGAAGAATGATACAATGTAACGTTCTCTTAACGTTTGAAGAATGACACAATGTAACGTTCTCTTAACGTTTGAAGAATGATACAATGTAACGTTCTCTTAACGTTTGAAGAATGACACAATGTAACGTTCTCTTAACGTTTGAAGAATGACACAATGTAACGTTCCCTTAACGTTTGAAGAATGACACAATGTAACGTTCTCTTAACGTTTGAAGAATGATACAATGTAACGTTCCCTTAACGTTTGAAGAATGACACAATGTAACGTTCTCTTAACGTTTGAAGAATGACACAATGTAACGTTCTCTTAACGTTTGAAGAATGACACAATGTAACGTTCCCTTAACGTTTGAATAATGACACAATGTAACGTTCCCTTAACGTTTGAATAATGACACAATGTAACGTTCCCTTAACGTTTGAAGAATGACACAATGTAACGTTCCCTTAACGTGTGAAGAATGATACAATGTAACGTTCCCTTAACGTTTGAAGAATGACACAATGTAACGTTCTCTTAACGTTTGAAGAATGATACAATGTAACGTTCCCTTAACGTTTGAAGAATGACACAATGTAACGTTCTCTTAACGTTTGAAGAATGACACAATGTAACGTTCTCTTAACGTTTGAAGAATGACACAATGTAACGTTCCCTTAACGTTTGAATAATGACACAATGTAACGTTCCCTTAACGTTTGAATAATGACACAATGTAACGTTCCCTTAACGTTTGAATAATGACACAATGTAACGTTCCCTTAACGTTTGAAGAATGATACAATGTAACGTTCTCTTAACGTTTGAAGACTGGTCTTGGATTACTTGCCCGTTCCAATCAGGCAAACAAAACAGGAGAGACAGGCAAAATGGTAATCCACGGAACGGGCAAGTAATCCAAGACCAGTCTTCAAACGTTAAGTGAACGTTACATTGTATCATTCTTCAAACGTTAAGGGAACGTTACATTGTGTCATTATTCAAACGTTAAGGGAACGTTACATTGTATCATTCTTTATTTTTTTACCAGATTACCAGTTTTTGACTACGTTTGTGGATTACCCTTAATAAAGCTGCGTTTGGATTCTCAGACATTGTGTCTCAGAGCAGTCCGTTGCAATAGGATCAAATCCAGGGTTTCATTATAGTGATACAGCTCTACCAGAGATTGCATCAAAGATAATAGCACATTCTTTTGGCCTCACAGGAATCATACATTTATTGAGAAAGTAAACCTTGTTCATTAAGCAACTGACTAAGAATTCCATCGTCGTTTAAAGATTGACTTTTTTTTGGCACAAGATATCTTTGTTATTCCATATAAAGTATTGATGCAGTGAAAAGTTATGTTTATATAATAATTGCCATTGCGCATATGAAAGTTTGCCAGTTTAACTGGGATTTTTCCTGTAATTTAAAAAAAAATTAATTCTATTATCCATTTTATCTTAAGATTTGTCAAATGTAAATCTTCAAGGCCACCAAAGTCTCTATTATTATTTAGAATATCTTTCCGTAAATAGTGTATTTTCGTCCTCCAAATGAATCATAAAGAATCTTATCTAATTCTCTAACAACATATATGGAACATCTCCTGACAGAGATATACACAGACCTTGAGATCCCTTCTGCTCTTGGAAGTAGAACACGTCCATTTAGGGACAGATCTCTCATCAGCCACATATTGAATCTGTTTTTAATTTTCTCCATAATAGGCTCAATGATTCTTTGATTCAAATCTTTATACCATTATCCCAAGGTGTGTGCTATTGTCTTTGAAGAGAGAATAAAGTGGACTTATTCTTATTCATCTTTAATCCAGAAATTTCAGAAAATGTACCAATGTAATAACTTCATCCAATTCGTCACTATTTTTTACTAAATGTGTGGTATCATCTGCTAATTGGCTCATTTTAATCTCTTTTCCAAACACTGAAATTCCTTGAAAACGTGTTTGTGTGATATGAGCAGCCATGACCCGAGTAACCAATATGAAGAGAAAAGGTGATATAGGACATCCTTGTCTGATCCCACGGCCCAAACCTCTGGTCCGTGAGGAATGCCCATCTCTGCCGAGTCCGACTGATGATCATGTGATGCAGTGGCGCCCCCTGCCGGACAGAAGCAGGAACTACACTAAACACTGACAGGCTCACATTACTGTCACACACACACACACACAGAGGTGAGGTGAATAGGAGGCGGGAACTGTGTGTGTGTGTGTGTGTGTGTGTGTGTGTCGTGGGAGGGGTTTCATGACTCCTCAGTTCCGGCTCAAACGCAGGTCTGTAAGTTTTAAGGTGCAACTGAAGCTCCAGAGGAACAGCTGAAGATCTTCCTCAGGTTTAGCAGTGAAGATGAGCAGAGAAGAGCCAGGCGTTCCTCGGGACCTGCTGGGTAAAACACTTCAGATATCGGCCTGACTGTGTGTGTGTGTGTGTGTGTGTGTGTGTGTGTGTGTGTATGTTGTGCTCGTTTACTCTGGAAAAGTATAGAGACTTTTAGACCGCTATTAAGGTATGTTAGCAGTGGGCGGGGCCAGTTCTGACTCCGCCCACACCTGACGCAGACAGCCCGTTATAATCAGTCTGAGTCCACGGAGAGCATGCTTTGGTTCATCTTAATTATGACATAAAAATGACAAATTATGAGTTAAAATTGTGACATTTCTGAGATGGAAAAGTCGAAATGATGAGAGAAAACAATTAAATAATTTGAAATGATGACTATGTATGTTGCAATTATGACTTAATGTCATTTTCTGTGATTAAAAAGTCATAATTGTGGCTTAGTACATAATCATTTTTATGTTTTATGCCATAATTTTGACTTTTTTGTTATAATGATATCTTAGTTTGTCACAATTTCTGCTTTTTGTGTCATAATTATGATATAAAAAGTCAAAATTATGAATTAGTATGTCATGAAAGCGTGCTTTCGTGGTGACAGTCTTCATCTGTTTATGAGATATTGACACACATGAGTCACTAGAGCTATAAATGAACAGTGTGATGAGAAATGTTGAGATGAATGTGAGAATGGAGAATCAGTGAAGTCTCCATCCGCTCTATTGGATCTCAGTGCTGGAGAAACAGAACTTAACTAAACAATCTCTTTATGAATAATATTAATATTTCAGAGACATTCTGAGAACCTCACAAGTGTGTTTCCACCTCTCAACCCATTGTGTGTGTGTCTGTGTGTAGAGAGCGTCCAGGAGGCCGTCGGGCAGCAGGTCAAGCTCTGTTTGGTTCAGAAGGTCAATCTGGAGGTCAAAGGTGACAAGCTGGAGAGCAGAATCCTGGTGAGTAAAGTGTGTTTTCTGTCCTGACTGTGAACCTCTGTTATTAACACTAACCCATAACACTGCACTCTAAAAAATGCTATTGGGTTTGGGTTGTTTTAAGCAAACATTTAACCCAACTGCCTGGTTAAAATGGCCCATTCACTGGGTTTAAACAACCCAATTGCTAGTCCATTTTCAGCCCAACTTGGGTTGTTTTTAACCCAGTGAATGGGTCGTTTTAACCCAGCGGTTGGGTTAAATGTTTGCTTAAAACAACCCAATTGCTGTGTTAGTCCATTTTCAACCAAACCAGCATTTTTTAGAGTGTAAAAACAATAATGTGAGGGAAAGAACTACAATCCCATGAAGCATTGTGAACGGCATGATCCAATTAAAACAATGGAGAAATATAAAACTACTCATTCATTCGAGTTGATTATATATAAAAACAGAATACTTTCAGTTTATTGCAAAATATCCATATATATTCAAATAAGTATATTGAAGCATTTGCTTGTTTTGACTCTCTGATTGGTGGAATTTACTGTAGGCATTATGGGTAATGTAGTTTTTCACCAGGAATTCTGAAGTTAAACCGTTATTTGAAGAATATGTTGAAGTAACACAGACTGACAGCTTCAACAGAAGCAAATGTCATCGATTAACAATCTCATATCTCACAGAAGGCTTGAGTTTAAAGTTCTGGAATCGACTGTTGCACTCGATTGCGAGTTCATAATGCACAATTGTGAGAAAAAAGTCTGTATTGACAGATTACAATGACCTCTTTAAAATGTTTTGTTATTGGGCAGCAGACACAAGCCTCCATACTGTGTGTTTGAGGACAGCTCGTGTGTTCCTGCTGTGAGGAATGAGTGTTTGAGAAGCTCTTCACTGTAAAACTCAGCTGTGCTATTTACACATTCTTACCCTCATTTTCCTGTCCTGACTTGACAGAGATCTGATCCTCTGGGCATGAACACACACACACACACACACACACACACTTTACATTCCAGGAGCCTCTTCAAGATCTTGCCTCAGTGCGTGATTCGCAATGTTTGTCTGTGATAATAAGCTTGTGAAGTAGTTGTTGATTTCAACAGCATGTTTTCAGGCATTATTCTCACTTCTGCTCTCTACATTAATGTGTGTGTGTGATACTAATCGGTCACGTAAAAGAAGGATTGCCTAACATGACTTTTCGCCTCTATTATCCTGATCACATCTCTGTGATTGGCTGATTATGCTGCGCACCTTGACCTTGAATGAATGAATGGACTACAGTAAATAACTCACACAATCATACACTATATTGCCAATGGTGTTGTGCCGCCCCTTCACACACACATGAGCTTTAATGCCATCCCATTCTCAATCCGTAGGGTTTAATATGGAGTCGCAGCTCTAACAGCTTCAGCTCTTCTTTCCTCAAGGGTTAGGAGTGTGTTTATGGGGATTCTTCTAGAAGCGCATTTGTGATGTTGGACGAGAAGGCCTGGCTCTCAGTCTCCGCTCTAATTCATCCCAAAGGTGTTCTATCGGGTTGAGGTCAGGACTCTGTGCAGGCCAGTCCAGTTCCTCCACACCAAACTCCTCATCCATGTCTTTATGGAGCGATGCTTTGAGCACTGGAGCGCAGGCATGCTGGGACAGGAAGGGGCCGTCCCCAAACTGATCCCACAAAGATGGGAGCATGAAATTGTCCAAAATGTCTTGGTGAAGCATTAAGAGTTCCTTTCACTGGAACTAACCCCTGAAAAACATTTTTTTTTACATTTGCATTGCACTTGGTGATGTGAGGCTTGGATGAGCTGCTCGGCCATGGAAACCCATTCCATGAAGCTCTACACACTGTTCTTGAGCTCATCTGAAGGCCACAGAAGTTTGGAGGTCTGGAGCTCTTGACTCTGCAGAAAGTTGGCCACTTCTGTGACCCTCAGCATGCGCTGACCCCGCTCTGTGGCCCTCAGCATGCGCTGACCCAGCTCTGTGACCCTCAGCATGTGCTGACCCCGCTCTGTGGCCCTCAGCATGCGCTGACCCCGCTCTGTGACCCTCAGCATGCGCTGACCCCGCTCTGTGACCCTCAGCATGCGCTGACCCCGCTCTGTGGCTGAGTTGCTGTTGTTCCCAATGGCTTCCACTTTGTTCTGATCCCACTAACAGTTGAGCGTGGAATATTTAGTAGTGAGGAAATGTCCCGAATGGACTTATTGCACAGGTGTCCAGCGATCACGGCCCCACGCTTGAGTTCTCTGAGCTCCTGAGAGCGGTCCATTCTCTCACTGATGTGTGTAGAAGCGTCTGCAGGACTAGAGCTTGAGTTCTCTGAGCTCCTGAGAGCGGCCCATTCTCTCACTGATGTGTGTAGAAGCGTCTGCAGGACTAGAGCTTGAGTTCTCTGAGCTCCTGAGAGCGGCCCATTCTCTCACTGATGTGTGTAGAAGCGTCTGCAGGTCTAGAGCTTGAGTTCTCTGAGCTCCTGAGAGCGGCCCATTCTCTCTCTGATGTGTGTAGAAGCGTCTGCAGGACTAGAGCTTGAGTTCTCTGAGCTCCTGAGAGCGGCCCATTCTCTCACTGATGTGTGTAGAAGCGTCTGCAGGTCTAGAGCTTGAGTTCTCTGAGCTCCTGAGAGCGGCCCATTCTCTCACTGATGTGTGTAGAAGCGTCTGCAGGACTAGAGCTTGAGTTCTCTGAGCTCCTGAGAGCGGCCCATTCTCTCACTGATGTGTGTAGAAGCGTCTGCAGGTCTAGAGCTTGAGTTCTCTGAGCTCCTGAGAGCGGCCCATTCTCTCACTGATGTGTGTAGAAGCGTCTGCAGGACTAGAGCTTGAGTTCTCTGAGCTCCTGAGAGCGGTCCATTCTCTCACTGATGTGTGTAGAAGCGTCTGCAGGACTAGAGCTTGAGTTACACACCTGTGGCCATGAAGGGACTGAACACCTGAACTCAGGGATTTGGAGGGGCAGCTCAACACTTCTGGCTATATAGTGTATATCAATACATTCTGTCACATCTGAATCAAAATGAGCTTGAAATTTTGATCTGTGAGCTTCTGTGTAACTTTTGACTCTCTAGTCTAGATTTAAACTGACAGAGTGTGTGTGCTTCCCCAACAATGCTAGGAAGAGTTCCAGAGTTTAGGAGCTAAATAGGAAAAGGATCGAGCGCCTGCAGTTGATCTGGATATTCTCGGTATGATCAACTGGCCAGAGTTTAGAGATCGCAGTAGACGTGATGGAGTATAATGTGTTAAGAGCTCGCTCAAGTGCTGGAGATAAACCATTTAGTGCTTTGTAAGTAATAAGCAAGATTTTAAAATGTATGCGATGTTTAATAGGCAGCCAGTGCAGTGTTGACAGAACTGGGCTAATATGGTCACACTTCCTGGTTCTAGTAAGAACTGGAGCTGCTGGTTTTGGACCAGCTGGAGTTTATTTATTAAGCGAGCAGGGCAACCACCCAGTAGAGCATTACAATAATCTACAGCTCATGAACGACTCAACTCACTGTTCAGCGTTTGGCATTGAGAGCATGAGCCGTAATTTAGAGATATATGTAAGATGCTAGAATGCAGTTTTACAGATGCTAGAAACGTGGCTTTCAGATGAGAGATTGGTATCAAAGAGCACACCCAGGTTCCTCACTGACCACGAGCACTGGACAGAGCAGCATCAAGTGTTAGACAGTATTCTAGGACACTACTTGTTACATGTTAATAATGATTTCTGAACACTTGATTGATTGATGTGTGTTTCATTTATATCATTGGAGTCTCGCTCTTCTCTGGTTCCTCCACAGGCTCTCGCTCCTCATCGAGTGTTTCTGCTGAGCACACGAGTGCCTGCTAAAGTGAGTGTGTGTGTGTGTTTGTGTTGATTTGGGCGGGTTGTTCAAGACTCTGTCTGTAGTTTGATCCTGTGTTTCATGTCCTCAGCTCGATCAGTCCTTCAGTGTCTTTGACATTCAGAGCATCAACAGCGTCAAACAGAAACAGGTGAACGTCAACTATCACAATCACTATGACCTTTATTGACAAATATGTTTAACACAAGTATTAAACAACAATACGTGTGTGTGTGTGTGTGTGTGTGTGTGTGTGTGTGTGTGTGTGTGTGTGTGTGTGTGTGTGTGTGTGTGTGTGTGTGTGTGTGTGTAGCTTCTGGTGGACTATGACAGAGGGCAGATGTCTCTTAGACTGGCGTCTGATCAGGACACTGATGATTTTATTGCACAAATAGGAACAAACATTCAGGAGATTTGCCCAGGACTCGACCCGCTGTAAGACTGTCTCTCACACACACACCGTTGCGCCATATACACGTGTGTGTGTGTGTGTCTTTATTTAATGTGTTTGTGTGTTTCAGGAGGGTTATAAAGAAGCTTGTGTTAAAGCCTGTGGAGAGAATCACCAGTTTACAGACACTCTGGGAAAATCAAAGCCCAGCAGAAGCAGGACCCTGCGGTACAGAATCTCTCTCACACACTCAAACACACACACACTCCTCTCATCTGTATTAAACCACCTCTCTCTGTGTGTGTGTCTGTGGTGCTGCAGGCGGTTTCTCACGTCTCTATTGGTGTGTGTGTGATCAGATGGGCGTCCCCTACAGAGACGAGGTTCAGTGGGTCAGTACAGCTTTAGTCTCATCACATCTCGTCTGCGTCTCAGTGTGTGTCTCACAGCTCTGTGTTTGTTTCTGAAGGACGTGGACACCATCTATCTGTCTCAGGACACACGGGAGCTCTGCTTGCAGGACTTCATTCACCTGGACAACAGGTAACACACACCTGTAGCACTCCTGTAACACACCCGTTACACACCTGTAATACACCTGTAACACACCCGTTACACACCTGTAATACACCTGTTACACACCTGTAACACCCCTAACACACCAGTAACACACATGTAACACACCCGTTACACACCTGTAATACACCTGTTACACACCAGTAACACACCCGTAACACACATGTAACACACCCGTTACACACCTGTAATACACCTGTTACACACCTGTAACACCCGTAACACACCCGTTACACACCTGTAATACACCTGTTACACACCTGTAACACCCCTAACACACCGTAACACACCTATAACACACCCGTTACACACCTGTAACCAGGGTTGCCAGGTTTTCACAACAAAACCCGCCCAATTGCTACTGAAAACTAGCCCAAAACTAGCCCAATCTCGTTTCAGGGGGGAATCTCCAGTAAAAATCGCATTTGGGGGGTTAAATATGATTTTTTGGCATGGCTGCCTACTAAAATTCGCATTCCCGGGGCTAAATATCATATAATTGGGGTCGCTTCAACCCGCGGACATGAAAAACAGCCCGCGGCAACAGTGTTGAAGTAGCCCAATTCCGCGGGAAAACCGCGGACTTGGCAACACTGCCTGTAACACACCCGTAACCCACCCGTAACACACCCGTAACACACCCGTAACACTCCTGTAGCACACCTATAACACACCCGTAACACACCCGTAACACTCCTGTAGCACACCTATAACACACCCGTAACACACCCGTAACACACCCTTAACACACCTGTAACACACCTCTAACACACCTCTAACACATCTCTAATACCTGTAATACACCCAGAACACTCCTGTAACCCACCCGTAACACACCCGTAACACTCCTGTAACACACCTATAACACACCCGTAACACACCCTTAACACACCTGTAACACACCTGTAACCCACCCGTAACACACCCGTAACACTCCTGTAGCACACCTATAACACACCCGTAACACACCCGTAACACTCCTGTAGCACACCTATAACACACCCGTAACACACCCATAACACACCTTTAACACACCTGTAACACACCTCTAACACACCTCTAACACATCTCTAATACTTGTAATACACCCAGAACACTCCTGTAACCCACCCGTAACACACCCGTAACACTCCTGTAACACACCTATAACACACCCGTAACACACCCGTAACACACCCTTAACACACCTGTAACACACCTGTAACCCACCCGTAACACACCCGTAACACTCCTGTAACACACCTATAACACACCCGTAACACACCCGTAACACACCCTTAACACACCTGTAACACACCTGTAACCCACCCGTAACACACCCGTAACACACCTATAACACACCCGTAACACACCCTTAACACACCTGTAACACACCTGTAACACACCTATAACACACCCGTAACACACCTGTAACACACCTGTAACACACCTGTAACGCATCTCTAATACCTGTAACACACCCAGAACACTCCTGTAACACACCTGTACACACCCAGAACACTCCTGTAACACACCTGTAACACACCCAGAACACTCCTGTAACACACCCAGAACACACCTGTAACACACCTCTAACACATCTCTAACACCTGCAACACACCCAGAACACACCTGTAACACACACAGAACACACCTGTAACACACCCAGAACACACCTGTAACACACCCAGAACACTCCTGTAACACACCTGTAAAACACCTGTAACACACCCGTAACACACCTGTAACACACCTGTAACACATCTCTAACACCTGCAACACACCCAGAACACACCTGTAACACACACAGAACACACCTGTAACACACCCAGAACACACCTGTAACACACCCAGAACACTCCTGTAACACACCCAGAACACACCTGTAACACACCTGTAAAACACCTGTAACACACCCAGAACACACCTGTAACACACCCAGAACACTCCTGTAACACACCCAGAACACACCTGTAACACACCTGTAACACACCTGTAAAACACCTGTAACACACCCAGAACACTCCTGTAACACACCCAGAACACACCCAGAACACACCTGTAACACACCCAGAACACACCTGTAACACACCTGTACACACCCAGAACACAACTGTAACACACCCAGAACACATCTCTTACACCTGTAACACTCCTGTAACACACCTGTACACACCCAGAACACAACTGAAACACACCCAGAACACAACTGTAACACACCCAGAACACACCTGTAACACACCCAGAACACACCTGTAACACACCTGTACACACCCAGAACACAACTGTAACACACCCAGAACACATCTCTTACACCTGTAACACACCCAGAACACTCCTGTAACACACCTGTACACACCCAGAACACAACTGTAACACACCTGTACACACCCAGAACACAACTGTAACACACCCAGAACAGAACACTCCTGTAAAACACCCAGAACACTCCTGTAACACACCCAGAACACACCCCGAACACACCTGTAACACACCTGTACACACCCAGAACACAACTGTAACACACCCAGAACAGAACACTCCTGTAACACACCCAGAACACACCTGTAACACACCTGTAACACCTGTAACACACCTCTAACACATCTCTAACACCTGTAACACACCCAGAACAGAACACTCCTGTAACACACCCAGAACACACCTGTAACACCTGTAACACACCTCTAACACATCTCTAACACCTGTAACACACCCAGAACACACCTGTAACACACCAGTAACACACCAGTAACACACCTGTAACACACCAGTAACACACCTGTAACACCAGCAACACACCTGTAACACACCTGTAACACCAGTAACACACCTGTAACACACCAGTAACACACCAGTAACACCAGTAACACACCTGTAACACCAGTAACACACCTGTAACACCAGTAACACACCTGTAACACCTGTAACACACCAGTAACACACCTGTAACACCAGTAACACACCAGTAACGCACCTGTAACACCTGTAACACCAGTAACACACCAGTAACACCAGTAACACACCTGTAACACCAGTAACACACCAGTAACATACCTGTAACACCAGTAACACACCAGTAATACACCTCTAACACTAGTAAACACCTGTAACACCAGTAACACACCAGTAACACCAGTAATACACCTGTAACACCAGTAACACACCTGTAACACCAGTAACACTTGTAACACACCTGTAACACCAGTAACACACCAGTAACACCTGTAACACACCAGTAACACCAGTAACACACCAGTAACACACCTGTAACACCAGTAACACACCTGTAACACCAGTAAAACACCAGTAACACCAGTAACACACCCGTAATGCCAGTAACACCAGTAACACACCTGTAACACCAGTAACACCAGTAACACACCTGTAACGCCAGTAACACCAGTAACACACCTGTAACACCAGTAACACACCTGTAACGCCAGTAACACCAGTAACACACCCACCTTACTCAGGGATTACTCTGGGACTTGTTGATAATACATTTGTATTGAATCATAAATCCTAAACCTAACACAGCACAGAATTTAAAAATGTAACATTTCTTCAGGCCCTATTTTTGTAAAACTATTGAATAATTATTACGTTGTTAAAATTTAAGGATTTCAATTAATTGTTTTTTGATTGTTCAAATTGAATTAAGCTGTAATAATGTAATCCAGATGTTGTTGTGTTCAGGGATCTGCTGGCCATCACTGCTGCGCTGGAGTTCAACCAGTGGTTCAGCAAACTTTCCATAAAGGACTTTAAACTGGTGATTGTGTGTCTGTCAGATTATGAAGTGCTGCTGGAGAATGATGTTCTCAAACACTCACCATTGTGTGTGTGTGTGTGTGTGTGTGTGTGTGTGTGTGTGTGTGTGTGTGTGTGTGTGTGTGTGTGTGTGTGTGTGTGTGTGTGTGTGTGTGTGTGTGTGTGTGTGTGTGTGTGTGTGTGTAGACTGCCGATCTGTGTGATCAGATATTCAGGGTTGTGTCTCGATCTACCAGACTAGAGGAGCTGACTCTGGACAACACTGGACTCAAGAGGTTCACATACACACGCACACACACACACACACACACACACACACACACACATACACACACCCACAAACACACGTACAGTATATTCACATACATTTTTGTAACAGTGTTTTACTCTACGGTTTACCATGTTTTACAGCGATTTCGCTCAGAGGTTTGCTTCTGCATTGAGTCAGAATCCAAACTCAGCGTTAAACACAATCTGTCTTGCCAACAACTGTATTGAAGACAAAGGTACAGCGCTCACACACACACACATACACACACACGCTCTCTCTCTCTCACACACACAAACACACACACACATTTGGGAAAAAAATCTAATTGCGATTACAATTAGTACAGAACAGTTCCCTGATGTTCTCTCAAGGTTATGAACAAACGTTCTTCCAGTAACTGTGTGTGTGTGTGTGTGTGTGTGTGTGTGTGTGTGTGTGTGTGTGTGTGTGTGTGTGTGTGTGTGTGTGTGTGTGATTGACAGGTGTCGTGTTTCTGAGCCCTGCACTGTCTAAACTCACACCTGGACTGAAACACCTGGACCTGTCCAAGAACTCACTGTCAGCTAAAGGTACACACACACACACACACACACTCGCAAATATAGGGCGGGACTTGATTTCGTCCATAGGGAATTGATTGGATGGTTGTGGTTTGCTATTGGTGGTTCTCATGTGAGTGATAGGTTGTGTCCGTCCGTGTGTGTGTGTGTGTGTGTGTGTGTGTCTGTCCATTTGTGGTTATGTGTGTCCTTCCGTGTGTGTGTGTCCATGTGTGTGTTTTCAGGTGTGAATGTTCTGGCTCAATGTTTCTGCTCCACATCACTCACACACCTGAATCTGTCTGGAAACACACTCAGAGGAGAGGACATGCCTGTACGTACACACACACACACACACACACACACACATTCTTTTATGTGATGTGAACTAGTGTGTTTGTTGTGTTGATCTGTGTGTTGTTGTGTGTTTGTAGCACCTGTGGAGTTTCTTGTCTCAACCCAACCATCTGCACACACTCGAGCTGTCGAACAGCGAATCTTCCCTCGACCTGGTCAGACACACACATCAGCGCAATAGCTTCCTCATGAGGGTCTGTCCTGTCATATGTTACACTGCCAACAGAAAATCTGTGTTCTTCAGGTGTGTTCGTCGCTGCTGCGCGGATCTCTCAAACACCTGACGGTTCTCAACATGTCCAGAAGTGTCTTCAGTCACAAGTAAAACACACACACACACACACACACACACACAGGTGCAGCAGATCTGTGCTGGATTCAGGTGTTTCAGGCTGATGTTTTGTGCCGCAGGAGAGGGAAGGAGTTTCCGTCCTCCTTCAAGCAGTTCTTCAGCAGTGCTTCATCCCTCCAGAACATCTGCCTGTCTGGAACCAAACTCCCTGCTGAAGGACTCAAGTGAGTCTCAGTCCGTCCATCCAGACTCCTGATGTTCTTCTGATGTTCTCCTGATGTTCTGCTGATGCTCTGCTGATGCTCTGCTGATGTTCTGCTGATGTTCTGCTGATGTTCTGCTGATGTTCTGCTGATGCTCTGCTGATGCTCTGCTGATGTTCTGCTGATGCTCTGCTGATGCTCTGCTGATGTTCTGCTGATGCTCTGCTGATGCTCTGCTGATGTTCTGCTGATGTTCTTCTGATGTTCTGCTGATGCTCTGCTGATGTTCTGCTGATGTTCTGCTGATGTTCTGCTGATGCTCTGCTGATGCTCTGCTGATGCTCTGCTGATGTTCTGCTGATGCTCTGCTGATGTTCTGCTGATGTTCTGCTGATGCTCTGCTGATGTTCTGCTGATGCTCTGCTGATGCTCTGCTGATGTTCTGCTGATGCTCTGCTGATGTTCTGCTGATGCTCTGCTGATGCTCTGCTGATGCTCTGCTGATGCTCTGCTGATGTTCTGCTGATGCTCTGCTGATGCTCTGCTGATGCTCTGCTGATGCTCTGCTGATGTTCTGCTGATGTTCTGCTGATGTTCTGCTGATGCTCTGCTGATGCTCTGCTGATGCTCTGCTGATGTTCTGCTGATGTTCTGCTGATGCTCTGCTGATGTTCTGCTGATGTTCTGCTGATGCTCTGCTGATGCTCTGCTGATGCTCTGCTGATGTTCTGCTGATGCTCTGCTGATGCTCTGCTGATGTTCTGCTGATGTTCTGCTGATGTTCTGCTGATGTTCTGCTGATGCTCTGCTGATGTTCTGCTGATGCTCTGCTGATGCTCTGCTGATGTTCTGCTGATGCTCTGCTGATGTTCTGCTGATGTTCTGCTGATGCTCTGCTGATGCTCTGCTGATGTTCTGCTGATGTTCTGCTGATGTTCTGCTGATGTTCTGCTGATGCTCTGCTGATGTTCTGCTGATGCTCTGCTGATGCTCTGCTGATGTTCTGCTGATGCTCTGCTGATGCTCTGCTGATGCTCTGCTGATGCTCTGCTGATGTTCTGCTGATGTTCTGCTGATGTTCTGCTGATGTTCTGCTGATGCTCTGCTGATGCTCTGCTGATGCTCTGCTGATGTTCTGCTGATGCTCTGCTGATGCTCTGCTGATGTTCTGCTGATGTTCTGCTGATGCTCTGCTGATGCTCTGCTGATGCTCTGCTGATGTTCTGCTGATGTTCTGCTGATGCTCTGCTGATGTTCTGCTGATGCTCTGCTGATGTTCTGCTGATGTTCTGCTGATGCTCTGCTGATGCTCTGCTGATGCTCTGCTGATGTTCTGCTGATGCTCTGCTGATGTTCTGCTGATGCTCTGCTGATGCTCTGCTGATGCTCTGCTGATGTTCTGCTGATGTTCTGCTGATGTTCTGCTGATGCTCTGCTGATGTTCTGCTGATGTTCTGCTGATGTTCTGCTGATGCTCTGCTGATGCTCTGCTGATGTTCTGCTGATGCTCTGCTGATGCTCTGCTGATGCTCTGCTGATGCTCTGCTGATGTTCTGCTGATGTTCTGCTGATGTTCTGCTGATGCTCTGCTGATGCTCTGCTGATGCTCTGCTGATGCTCTGCTGATGTTCTGCTGATGCTCTGCTGATGTTCTGCTGATGTTCTGCTGATGTTCTGCTGATGCTCTGCTGATGCTCTGCTGATGCTCTGCTGATGTTCTGCTGATGCTCTGCTGATGCTCTGCTGATGTTCTGCTGATGCTCTGCTGATGCTCTGCTGATGTTCTGCTGATGTTCTGCTGATGTTCTGCTGATGTTCTGCTGATGCTCTGCTGATGTTCTGCTGATGTTCTGCTGATGCTCTGCTGATGTTCTGCTGATGTTCTGCTGATGCTCTGCTGATGTTCTGCTGATGTTCTGCTGATGTTCTGCTGATGCTCTGCTGATGTTCTGCTGATGTTCTGCTGATGCTCTGCTGATGTTCTGCTGATGTTCTGCTGATGCTCTGCTGATGTTCTGCTGATGCTCTGCTGATGTTCTGCTGATGCTCTGCTGATGTTCTGCTGATGTTCTGCTGATGCTCTGCTGATGTTCTGCTGATGCTCTGCTGATGTTCTGCTGATGCTCTGCTGATGCTCTGCTGATGTTCTGCTGATGTTCTGCTGATGCTCTGCTGATGTTCTGCTGATGTTCTGCTGATGTTCTGCTGATGCTCTGCTGATGTTCTGCTGATGTTCTGCTGATGCTCTGCTGATGTTCTGCTGATGTTCTGCTGATGCTCTGCTGATGTTCTGCTGATGTTCTGCTGATGCTCTGCTGATGTTCTGCTGATGCTCTGCTGATGCTCTGCTGATGTTCTGCTGATGTTCTGCTGATGCTCTGCTGATGTTCTGCTGATGTTCTGCTGATGCTCTGCTGATGCTCTGCTGATGCTCTGCTGATGTTCTGCTGATGTTCTGCTGATGCTCTGCTGATGCTCTGCTGATGTTCTGCTGATGTTCTGCTGATGCTCTGCTGATGTTCTCCTGATGCTCTGCTGATGTTCTGCTGATGCTCTGCTGATGCTCTGCTGATGCTCTGCTGATGTTCTGCTGATGCTCTGCTGATGTTCTGCTGATGTTCTGCTGATGCTCTGCTGATGTTCTGCTGATGCTCTGCTGATGCTCTGCTGATGTTCTGCTGATGTTCTGCTGATGCTCTGCTGATGTTCTGCTGATGTTCTGCTGATGCTCTGCTGATGCTCTGCTGATGCTCTGCTGATGTTCTGCTGATGTTCTGCTGATGCTCTGCTGATGCTCTGCTGATGTTCTGCTGATGTTCTGCTGATGCTCTGCTGATGTTCTCCTGATGCTCTGCTGATGTTCTGCTGATGCTCTGCTGATGCTCTGCTGATGCTCTGCTGATGTTCTGCTGATGCTCTGCTGATGTTCTGCTGATGTTCTGCTGATGCTCTGCTGATGTTCTGCTGATGCTCTGCTGATGTTCTGCTGATGCTCTGCTGATGTTCTGCTGATGTTCTGCTGATGTTCTGCTGATGCTCTGCTGATGCTCTGCTGATGTTCTGCTGATGCTCTGCTGATGTTCTGCTGATGCTCTGCTGATGTTCTGCTGATGTTCTGCTGATGTTCTGCTGATGCTCTGCTGATGCTCTGCTGATGTTCTGCTGATGTTCTGCTGATGCTCTGCTGATGTTCTGCTGATGTTCTGCTGATGCTCTGCTGATGTTCTGCTGATGTTCTGCTGATGTTCTCCTGATGTTCTTCTGATGTTCTGCTGATGTTCTCCTGATGTTCTTCTGATGTTCTGCTGATGTTCTGCTGATGCTCTGCTGATGTTCTGCTGATGCTCTGCTGATGCTCTGCTGATGTTCTGCTGATGTTCTTCTGATGTTCTGCTGATGTTCTGCTGATGTTCTGCTGATATCTGATGTGTCCAGAGCTCTGCTGCTTGGTCTGGCCTGTAACGCTAACCTGAGAGACGTTGTTCTGGACATCAGCAGCTGTGAGGTACCGTACCACACCCAACCTTCTCTAGGGCCACACCATTTAAGGAAAAATCTAATTGCGAAAATTCTGTTTTGTTAATGATGATTATTACTATTATTATCATTATTATTACTAAATACAAATGTAAATATACTAAATAGAAACAACATAAATAAAGAAACAAACGGTGCATAAATGTAACAAAATCAGTGCTTTTGTGCTTTAATAATAGCACTATATTTCGGTTTAATCTTTATCTGGATTATTCATGCACTCCTTCCTCCTGCTGTCCATCTGATGTTCATTTGGACACAGACAGGTCGGTGTGTGCTTGTGTGTTCCTCACCTGTTGTTCTTGTGTTTAGTTGCGGTCAGCAGGCGCTCAGATTCTGGAGGGCTGCATCGCTGAGATCCCAAACATCACCAGCCTGGACGTGTCTGACAACGGTTAATAACACAAACACACACAAACACACACTCACACATGCGTGCTGTCTGCTGCTGTGTTGATTCAGTAAGTGTGTGTGTGTGTCACAGGGCTGGACTCGGATATGTCCACGCTGCTCGAGTGGCTCGGGAAGAACCGCTCCATCAAACACTTGTCCATTGGCAGGAACTTCAGCAACATTAAAACCAAGTAAGACTCAGATTCAGTTTTGAGCTCGAGTGACACTCAAGCTATACATCTGATCACTCTTTGCAGCGTTTCTGTAATATGAATTTAAAGTAGATCTTACATGAAATGAAACTGTCAGTGTAGTTCATCTTCCTGTGTGTCGTGATCACTTCATCTCACAGTCTGAATGTGTGTGTGTGTGTGTGTGTGTGTGTGTGTGTGTGTGTGTGTGTGTGTGTGTGTGTGTGTGTGTGTGTGTGTTTCAGGAATCTCGGGCAGGTTCTGGTCTCTGTGGTCCAGATGATTCAGGAAGAGGATTCTGTGAGTTCTAGATCTGTTCCATTAGAGATCACCTTTAACCTGTTAACTTGCCTTGTTTCCCTATCACATATTTGTCACAGATCTTTGGGAGAGAACTCAAATGCAGAATGAGCAGGTTTATTGACAAATTGGCAGACAAGACTCATCAGAGCCCAAAAACAGTAGACAGGGAACAATAACTAGCAAGTTGAGAGAGCGGCCGCTGATACTAGCCCAAGATGATGGTAGGCTGAAGCCACAATCCACGGGGGCAACAACTGGGGGGCAGGTGAGGTGTAAACATTTGAAGTCCCAAACTGGCCAGGAAAAACAGAGGAAGGGATAAGGCAAGTCGGGTCAGGACCAGGTAAAGATACAAGGCTGACCAGGGAGGTACTGGCTTAAGGGAACCATAACAGCCAGGAAACACAGAGGGTGGAATGGGAAGTGTGGGAATTTGATTGAAGGACTTCCAACTCGGCTTGGTGACTGTGGCAGATGCAGGGTTAATCTCTTGATTGGGGAAGAACTGTGGAATAAACTCAGAAGCCAGGACTGCACTAGCAGAGAAGGAGGATGTCTTGGAAACAAACTCAACATGGACAGGCTCAGAAACTGACTCAGGGACTGGAGCCGACACTAGACTGTGCTCAGGGGATGGAGCCGACACTAGACTGTGCTCAGGGGCTGGAGCCAACACTGGACTGTGCTCAGGGGCTGGAGCCGACACTAGACTGTGCTCAGGGGATGGAGCCGACACTAGACTGTGCTCAGGGACTGGAGCCGACACTAGACTGTGCTCAGGGGATGGAGCCGACACTAGACTGTGCTCAGGGGCTGGAGCCAACACTGGACTGTGCTCAGGGGCTGGAGCAGACACTGGACTGTGCTCAGGGGCTGGAGCAGACACTGGACTGTGCTCAGGGGCTGGAGCAAACACTGGACTGTGCTCAGGGGCTGGAGCCAACACTGGACTGTGCTCAGGGGCTGGAGCAGACACTGGACTGTGCTCAGGGGCTGGAGCCGACACTGGACTGTGCTCAGGGGATGGAGCCAACACTGGACTGTGTTCAGGGGCTGGAGCCGACACTGGACTGTGCTCAGGGGCTGGAGCTGACACTAGACTGTGCTCAGGGGATTGAGGCAACACTGGACTGTGCTCAGGGGCTGGAGCCGACACTGGACTGTGCTCAGGCACTGGAGCAGACACTGGACTGTGCTCAGGGGCTGGAGCTGACACTGGACTGTGCTCAGGGGCTGGAGCCGACACTGGACTGTGCTCAGGGGCTGGAGCAGACACTGGACTGTGCTCAGGGGCTGGAGCTGACACTGGACTGTGCTCAGGGGCTGGAGCCGACACTGGACTGCGCTTAGGGGATGGAGCCGACACTGGACTGTTCTCAGGGGCTGGAGCCGACACTGGACTGTGCTCAGGGGCTGGAGCTGACACTGGGCTGTGCTCATGGGCTGGAGCAGACACTGGACTGTGCTCAGGGGATGGAGCCGACACAGGACTGTGCTCAGGGGCTGGAGCTGACACTGGACTGTGCTCAGGGGATGGAGCCGACACTGGACTGTGCTCAGGGGATGGAGCCGACACTGGACTGTTCTCAGGGGATGGAGCCGACACTGGACTGTGCTCAGGGGATGGAGCCGACACTGGACTGTACTTAGGGGCTGGAGCCGACACTGGACTGTGCTCAGGGGCTGGAGCCGACACTGGACTGTGCTCAGGGGCTGGAGCCGACACTGGACTGTGCTTAGGGGCTGGAGCCGACACTGGACTGTGCTCAGGAGATGGAGCTGACTCTGGACTGTGCTCAGGGCATGGAGCCGACACTGGACTGTGCTCAGGGGATGGAGCCGACACTGGACTGTGCTCAGGGGCTGGAGCCGACACTGGACTGTGCTTAGGGGCTGGAGCCGACACTGGACTGTGCTGTGCTCAGGGGCTGGAGCCGACACTGGACTGTGCTCAGGGGCTGAAGCCAACACTGGACTGTGCTGTGCTCAGGGGCTGGAGCCGACACTGGACTGTGCTGTGCTCAGGGGCTGGAGCCGACACTGGACTGTGCTCAGGGGCTGGAGCCGACACTGGACTGTGCTGTGCTCAGGGGCTTGAGCCGACACTGGACTGTGCTCAGGGGCAGGAGCCGACACTAGACTGTGCTCAGGGGATGGAGCCGACACTAGACTGTGCTCAGGGACTGGAGCCGACACTGGACTGTGCTCAGGGGATGGAGCCGACACTAGACTGTGCTCAGGGGCTGGAGACAACACTGGACTGTGCTCAGGGGCTGGAGCAGACACTGGACTGTGCTCAGGGGCTGGAGCAGACACTGGACTGTGCTCAGGGGCTGGAGCAAACACTGGACTGTGCTCAGGGGCTGGAGCCAACACTGGACTGTGCTCAGGGGCTGGAGCAGACACTGGACTGTGCTCAGGGGCTGGAGCAGACACTGGACTCTGGTCAGGGGCTGGAGCCGACACTGGACTGTGCTCAGGGGCTGGAGCCGACACTGGACTGTGCTCAGGGGATGGAGCCAACACTGGACTGTGCTCAGGGGCTGGAGCTGACACTAGACTGTGCTCAGGGGATTGAGGCAACACTGGACTGTGCTCAGGGGCTGGAGCCGACACTGGACTGTGCTCAGGCGCTGGAGCAGACACTGGACTGTGCTCAGGGGCTGGAGCTGACACTGGTCTGTGCTCAGGGGCTGGAGCCGACACTGGACTGTGCTCAGGGGCTGGAGCAGACACTGGACTGTGCTCAGGGGCTGGAGCCGACACTGGACTGCGCTCAGGGGATGGAGCCGACACTGGACTGTTCTCAGGG
>CM042261.1:43766259-43781259 GCA_023566225.1 Romanogobio albipinnatus | reverse complement strand
TATTCACGGGTTACAATCTGTGATTGAGCAGGTGGAGATCATGGACACACGACACCAGCAGTCCAGAGAGAGGCTCAAGATCAACCTGCAGCCAGAAAACTCAAACACACGCCTGCACACACACCTGCACACACACCTGAGCACACACCTGCACACACACCTGAACACACACCTGCACAAACACACACAGCTGAACACACACCGTCATCAGTGCGCCGCTCCAGCCGTCCGTCCGTTTCATTCAGCTCCTCTGACTGCAACAGTGAGTCTCACACACACACACACACACACACACACACACACACACACACACACACACACACACACACACACACACGTGGTGAATCTGAGCTCTGACTCACTCATCATTCTGTCTTCTGACAGTTTCTCCTCCTCCTCTGGATCATGTCCCAGAATCCCCTGCTATGCCGGCCCCGCTCCCTGTGATGCTGTCAGTCACTGAGGGGGTGGAGCCGGGTCCTGTCACTCACAGCACAGAGGGAGGAGCCTCTCCTGACCCTCGTGAGTTAATCACTTCATGATGTTCATCTCCTATCAGAAGACTTCTTCTGCTCATATTGATTGTTGGTTCTGTCTGCAGCTCCTGAATCTCCTGCTGATGGCAGTGTGTTCGACACACACACCGCACACACACTGACCGTCAGTCGCTCCATATCCTGCTTTCACTCCGGGACCGACCCAGAGGAGGACGACACTGAGCGCCAGCGCACAAAGTCCCTCCCCTCAGCCGCTCCGGCCAATCACAGCTCTTGATCACTTCTGATTGGCTGATGTCTAACACTGCAGTGGCTTCTGCTGAACGTTTTTTTTAGCATAATTCAATAATTTCTAGTTAAACCTGTAGCTTATGAGCGAGATCAGTGTCAACAAGGGAGATGACTTAAAATATTTATAAAATTGAAATGATATATTAAAAAGTATATGCTAAAAACACAACTAAAAATCTTATTTTCCCCTCAACCAGTGTTATTTCAGTATCATTGAGATACAATAACAGTTTTAATTAGCTTCTATTTTTTCAATTGTGTTGTTTTTTTTTCCCATTTTATTATTATTTTTTAATAGTTTATATTATTTTTTATTTTTATCTCATTAATTAGTACATCAAGTGAGGGTAAGGGTTAGTATTATTTCATTTAGTTATGGATTCAGGTAACTATAGTAACCCTGTCCTCAACTACTGCTGTTTTCATTGAAGATCAAACTGAATCAGAATATCAACAGTTATACGTTTCGTTAATAAAAAAGTTTGAAATCAATCGGCATTGTCATTATTACAGCAGAAACTCCAGAGGAAAGCAAACGGTGGGTTGAACGTAATTCAGCGGCTGTGGGATTCAACAATGAGTTTAAAATCAAAACAATCCTAGCATAAACTCTTGTTTATTATAAAGAAATGTCAGTCTTTGAAAAAGAAAAGTCATTTGTTAAATACTCTCATGATCTCAGGGGTTCTTCTGAATCTAAGGGTGCTTTCACATCTCTAGTTCGGTTCATTTGGTCCGACCCGAGGGCAAACAGCTTCTTTTGGATCCTTTTCACACCGCACTGTTTGCTTTGGTCCGAACCGGTTGAAACGAACCAAACTGGAGTCACATGACAACATCCACATCACTCATTGGCCATGGCGGATTTCCTAAACGGGCTGGTTTTGTCCCTGGCCATAATCTATTACATTGTTTGTATACACCACAATATGCAAACAATACATTTCTATAATGAAGCGCGGATGCGGCTTGAAAACAACGCTCTAATGCACTGCAAACGGCGAGCGCGCATCGCTCATCACTTCAAGCGGAGATCGCGCTATTCTTGTGAGTTTTCGAAAGTTGGGACCAAATTTCTACGAGGCTCCGCCCCTCCTCACTACTCCAAGTTTGTCCGCGAGTTGCCATGCTAAAGTGCAAACTGTCAACAAACACTTCCTCATCCCATAATGCACAGTGCAGCTGACTACGGCAACTGGTTTAGTCCAAAAATGATCAGAACCTTCCTGTCGGAGGCCGAGCTAGATGCTCACAGATCCGTGCTCCTCGGGCATTTGGAAAGCCTGGGACTCAATGGGAGCAGTTCTCGACTCACGCTCATGCATCTTTCAAGGTTGGGCTCTCACCCCCTCAGAAAGTTTCAGAGGATGCTGGGCCTCATGGCCTCCGCGTCTCCAAAGCTTCAGCTAGGCCTGCTTCACATGCAACCCACCCCAAGCTCCAGGGTGGATCACGGCTGCATCTTGGCCCTGATCCCTTGGAAGGACCCCCGTTGGTTCCAGTCGGGGGCATGGACCTGGGGATGGTCTCCAGAAGGAAGGTGGTCTGAACAGACACGGGCTAGGGAGCTCTGTACGAGGGCATGCTGACTTCCGGCTCCTAGTTGAGCGCTTAATATCTACTGCCTGGTCTCTTCGGGAAGGCAGAGGTCGACCTCTTCACATCAGAAGACAACTCTCAATGGCAATATATTTCTCGAAAGATAGGGATGTGCTGGCCCAGCCTTCCCCTACACGCCGTCCCTCCAGTCGTGCTGCTCCCTCAGGTCATCAGATGGATCAGGGAGGACAGACGCGCAGTCCTTCTGGTGGCCTCCCTCTCAGCAGCCCCGTGGCCAATTCCCCTGAAGCAAAAGGAGCAATCTGGGCAGTTGTGGGCCCTTCACCTTTGGCCCCTCGACTGGAGGATGGACCTCACTGCGAAGGTCCTGAACAGGTACAATTACATTGTATCATTCTTCAAACGTTAAGGGAACGTTTCATTGTGTCATTCTTCAAACTTTAAGGGAACGTTTCATTGTGTCATTCTTTAAACGTTAAGAGAACGTTACATTGTGTCATTCTTTAAACGTTAAGGGAACGTTACATTGTGTCATTCTTCAAACGTTAAGAGAACGTTACATTGTGTCATTCTTTAAACGTTAAGGGAACGTTACATTGTGTCATTCTTCAAACGTTAAGAGAACGTTACATTGTGTCATTCTTCAAACGTTAAGAGAACGTTACATTGTGTCATTCTTCAAACGTTAAGGGAACGTTACATTGTGTCATTCTTCAAACGTTAAGGGAACGTTGCATTGTGTCATTCTTCAAACGTTAAGAGAACGTTACATTGTATCATTCTTCAAACGTTAAGGGAACGTTACATTGTATCATCCTTCAAACGTTAAGAGAACGTTACATTGTATCATTCTTCAAACGTTAAGAGAACGTTCCATTGTATCATTCTTCAAACGTTAAGAGAACGTTACATTGTATCATTCTTCAAACGTTAAGAGAACGTTCCATTGTATCATTCTTCAAACGTTAAGGGAACGTTCCATTGTATCATTCTTCAAACGTTAAGAGAACGTTACATTGTATCATTCTTCAAACGTTAAGAGAACGTTACATTGTATCATTCTTCAAACGTTAAGGGAACGTTACATTGTATCATCCTTCAAACGTTAAGAGAACGTTACATTGTATCATTCTTCAAACGTTAAGGGAACGTTACATTGTGTCATTCTTCAAACGTTAAGAGAACGTTACATTGTATCATTCTTCAAACGTTAAGGGAACGTTACATTGTGTCATTCTTCAAACGTCAAGGGAACGTTACATTGTGTCATTCTTCAAACGTTAAGGGAACGTTACATTGTGTCATTCTTCAAACGTTAAGGGAACGTTACATTGTGTCATCCTTCAAACGTTAAGAGAACGTTACATTGTATCATTCTTCAAACGTCAAGGGAACGTTACATTGTGTCATTCTTCAAACGTTAAGGGAACGTTACATTGTATCATCCTTCAAACGTTAAGGGAACGTTACATTGTATCATCCTTCAAACGTTAAGAGAACGTTACATTGTATCATTCTTCAAACGTTAAGAGAACGTTACATTGTATCATTCTTCAAACGTCAAGGGAACGTAACATTGTGTCATTCTTCAAACGTTAAGAGAACGTTACATTGTGTCATTCTTCAAACGTTAAGGGAACGTTACATTGTGTCATTCTTCAAACGTTAAGGGAACGTTACATTGTGTCATTCTTCAAACGTTAAGGGAACGTTACATTGTGTCATTCTTCAAACGTTAAGGTAACGTTACATTGTGTCATTCTTCAAACGTTAAGGGAACGTTACATTGTGTCATTCTTCAAACGTTAAGGTAACGTTCCATTGTGTCATTCTTCAAACGTTAAGGGAACGTTCCATTGTGTCATTCTTCAAACGTTAAGGGAACGTTCCATTGTGTCATTCTTCAAACGTTAAGGGAACGTTACATTGTGTCATTCTTCAAACGTTAAGGGAACGTTCCATTGTGTCATTCTTCAAACGTTAAGGGAACGTTACATTGTATCATCCTTCAAACGTTAAGGGAACGTTACATTGTGTCATTCTTCAAACGTTAAGGGAATGTTCTCTGAACGTTCTGAAACAAGTAGAAACATTAAATAAACGCTCCATGAATGATGTATATATAATGTTTATGTGCTAAAGTTTTGAGAACATTATTAAAGACCAGATAACACTGAACAAACGTTCTATTAACGTTACAGGAGGTTTGTTCATAACGTTGAGAGAAACATGTGTGAGTTTGGACACACTAATGATTTTACAGATGTTCAGTGTGTGTTAGATGTCATCTGGGTCTGTTTAGAGGAAAATGTGTTGTTCGGATCTGATGATTTATTGATGCCTTCTTTATTCTCGCTGTCTCTGTGTGTTTGCTCTGTCAGAGGTGTGAGAGATGAGTAACTGCTGTTGTGCGTGTGCGGTCCAGCTGTGGAGCGTGTGGGTCTGCTGTGGGGAGTGTGATTGTGTGTTGTCCCGGGTGACGGCTCATTATGTGGGTGTAATTAGGGCCCGGAGGAGAGGAGGAGCTGCTGAAGCTGCCGGACGCCTGCAGCTGCGACTCTCATCTCAGTCATGGAGAGCGTCTTTAGAGGTCTGACCGCCGCCGCCTTCCTCAACACCTGGACTCAGTTCAGCCGCGACGGTGAGTTCACAGACGTGATGCGTGAGAAATGACCTTTAACCTCCTGCTGACCCCCTGCTTCTGTGCAGATGATGGGTTCATTGACGAGAAGAACCTGAGCGAGTTTTTACGGCACTTGATGAAGACGCTGAAGACTGTGAGTAAAATCAAGTGTTTGCTCTGCTTATAAAGTGTGTTTGTGCTTCTTTATTTACCATCAATGATATTTGATATAGATATATTGTATGTAATATGACATTCAGATTTCAGATCTGCTGTTAAAAGATATTTGGAATAATTAAAAAGAGTGTTTTCTGATCATAACTCCAGTATCAGTGTAATATTCCTCCAGTGTAGATCAGCTGTACACACACACACACACACACACACACAAGTCAAACACACACAAATCAACTTTATTTGTATAGCACTTTTATCACTGCAGATTGTCTCAGAGCAGCTTTACAGTGTTAAACAGGAAAATAATGCAGCATAATTTTATTCAGCTGTATCGCCATTTGATGTCATCAGTTCATTTCAATTTCCAAACGGTGACAGTGTGGGCTTTAGATCAGTCATTAGATCAGTAATTTAGTTTATATGGTTAATTTAGTTTATTAATTAGATTTATTTTGATGTTTAGTTGAACATGTAGTGTCCCCAACTGAGCACGCCAAGCCAGAGGCAACAGTGGCAAGGAAACCCAAACCCCATCAGGAGCAGAATGGAGGAAAATAAACCTTGGAGAAACCAGGCTCAGTCTGGGGGCAGTTCTCCTCTGGCCAATTAACAAACAGCGTATGATTATTATTCTGGCAACTTTACAGGTCAGAGGTCATAATAGATCTGAATATTCGAACAATCGGAGTCATCCCGCTGGAGACGGGTTTATTGAGGATGCCGTGTCGATGAGGCAGTTTCAGGGGGAGGCTAATCACGGTCTCTCAGACACTTCAGGGTCATGTGTTGGTCTTGTCTGGGCGCAGGTCCAGCATCTGATCTGGATCCGGCCCGGATCCGGCTGACTGCAGTAAACCTCGGGATAAACAGAGAGACTAGCATTAGCGTAGATGCCATTCTTCTGATGATGTCACGAGTACATCAGGTGTTATGGGAAGTGTTCCCGGTTCCGGCTGACCTAGTTAATGCAGCCTAACAATCATTTCATTGAGAAAGTGTTTTATGTGTGTGCCACAGTAAAGAGATGTGTGTTTAGTCTAGATTTAAACTGACAGAGTGTGTCTGCTTCCCGAACAATGCTAGGAAGAGTTCCAGAGTTTAGGAGCTAAATAGGAAAAGGATCGAGCGCCTGCAGTTGATCTGGATATTCTCGGTATGATCAACTGGCCAGAGTTTAGAGAGCGCAGTAGACGTGATGGAGTATAATGTGTTAAGAGCTCGCTCAAGTACTGGAGATAAACCATTTAGTGCTTTGTAAGTAATAAGCAAGATTTTAAAATGTATGCGATGTTCAATAGGCAGCCAGTGCAGTGTTGACAGAACTGGGCTAATATGGTCACACTTCCTGGTTCTAGTAAGAACTGGAGCTGCTGGTTTTGGACCAGCTGGAGTTTATTTATTAAGCGAGCAGGGCAACCACCCAGTAGAGCATTACAATAATCTACAGCTCATGAACGCATCAACTCACTGTTCAGCGTTTGGCACTGAGAGCATGAGCCGTAATTTAGAGATATATGTAAGATGCTAGAATGCAGTTTTACAGATGCTAGAAACGTGGCTTTCAGACGAGAGATTGGTATCAAAGAGCACACCCAGGTTCCTCACTGACCACGAGCACTGGACAGAGCAGCATCAAGTGTTAGACAGTATTCTAGGGTACTACTTGCTGAGGGTTTTGGTCCAATAATGAGAAACTCCTGCAACTTAATTCCTGAAATTACCGGTCATCCAGTGTTTTATATCAGCTCTGCATTCCGTTAATCTTGTGAATTGGTAAGTTTCTTCAGGGCGTGAAGAAATATAGAGCTGAGTATCGTCAGCATAACAATGAAAACTAACGCCGTGCTTCCTAATGATATCTCCCAGTGGTAGCATGTACAGGGTGAAGAGTAGCGGTCCTAGCACTGAGCCTTGTGGTACTCCATACTGAACATGTGATCGGTGTGACATCTCTTCATTTACTGCTACAAACTGATAACGGTCGCATGGGTATGATTTAAACCATGATAAAGCAATTCCACTAATGCTAGCATCATTCTCGAGTCTATTCAAAAGAATGTTGTGGTCGATGGTATCAAATGCAGCGCTAAGATCGAGTAACACTAATAGAGAGATACAGCCACGATCGGATGATAAGAGTAAATCATTTGTAACTCTGATGAGAGCAGTCTCAGTACTATGATACGGTCTAAATCCTGACTGGAAATCCTCACAGATGCCATTTCTTTCTAAAAAGGAGCATAATTGTGAAGACACTGCCTTTTCAAGTATTTTTCACACGCACACGCACACGCACACACACACACACACTCCAGTGTAGATCAGCTGTTCTCTGTATAGTAAAGTGTCATTTATTCCTGTGATCAGATCATCATTACTCCAGTCTTCAGTGTCACATGACCCTTGACTTCTCATATGAGGATTTATGATTATCTGTCACTTTTGATCAAGTTAATGTGTCCCAAATGCGTGTTGTTGTAGTGTGATGTTTCTGAGCAGCAGCTTCAGACGATCAGAGACACGATTCTGTCCAGCTGTGACGTCACAGGAGACGGACGCCTGCAGATAGAGCAGGTACTGACAACTGTCCATCCAGCTTATATAGCCAGAAGTATTGAGCCGCCCCTCCACATCCCTGAGTTCAGGTGTTCAGCCCTTCATGGCCACAGGTGTGTAACTCCAGCTCTAGACCTGCAGACGCTTCTACACACATCAGTGAGAGAATGGGCCGCTCTCAGGAGCTCAGAGAACTCAAGCTCTAGACCTGCAGACACTTCTACACACATCAGTGAGAGAATGGGCCGCTCTCAGGAGCTCAGAGAACTCAAGCTCTAGTCCTGCAGACGCTTCTACACACATCAGTGAGAGAATGGGCCGCTCTCAGGAGCTCAGAGAACTCAAGCTCTAGACCTGCAGACGCTTCTACACACATCAGTGAGAGAATGGGCCGCTCTCAGGAGCTCAGAGAACTCAAGCTCTAGACCTGCAGACACTTCTACACACA
Organism: Romanogobio albipinnatus; assembly: GCA_023566225.1. Taxonomy (NCBI): domain Eukaryota; kingdom Metazoa; phylum Chordata; class Actinopteri; order Cypriniformes; family Gobionidae; genus Romanogobio; species Romanogobio albipinnatus. The sequence continues at coordinate 43,773,107 of CM042261.1, read as the reverse complement.
TCAGTGAGAGAATGGGCCGCTCTCAGGAGCTCAGAGAACTCAAGCTCTAGACCTGCAGACGCTTCTATACACATCAGTGAGAGAATGGGCCGCTCTCAGGAGCTCAGAGAACTCAAGCTCTAGACCTGCAGACGCTTCTACACACATCAGTGAGAGAATGGGCCGCTCTCAGGAGCTCAGAGAACTCAAGCTCTAGACCTGCAGACGCTTCTACACACATCAGTGAGAGAATGGACCGCTCTCAGGAGCTCAGAGAACTCAAGCTCTAGACCTGCAGACGCTTCTACACACATCAGTGAGAGAATGGGCCGCTCTCAGGAGCTCAGAGAACTCAAGCTCTAGACCTGCAGACGCTTCTACACACATCAGTGAGAGAATGGGCCGCTCTCAGGAGCTCAGAGAACTCAAGCTCTAGTCCTGCAGACGCTTCTACACACATCAGTGAGAGAATGGGCCGCTCTCAGGAGCTCAGAGAACTCAAGCTCTAGTCCTGCAGACGCTTCTACACACATCAGTGAGAGAATGGGCCGCTCTCAGGAGCTCAGAGAACTCAAGCTCTAGACCTGCAGACGCTTCTACACACATCAGTGAGAGAATGGACCGCTCTCAGGAGCTCAGAGAACTCAAGCTCTAGACCTGCAGACGCTTCTACACACATCAGTGAGAGAATGGGCCGCTCTCAGGAGCTCAGAGAACTCAAGCTCTAGTCCTGCAGACGCTTCTACACACATCAGTGAGAGAATGGGCCGCTCTCAGGAGCTCAGAGAACTCAAGCTCTAGACCTGCAGACGCTTCTACACACATCAGTGAGAGAATGGGCCGCTCTCAGGAGCTCAGAGAACTCAAGCGTGGGGCCGTGATCGCTGGACACCTGTGCAATAAGTCCATTCGGGACATTTCCTCTCTACTAAATATTCCACGCTCAACTGTTAGTGGGATTAGAACAAAGTGGAAGCCATTGGGAACAACAGCAACTCAGCCACAGAGTGGGGTCAGCGCATGCTGAGGGTCACAGAGCGGGGTCAGCGCATGCTGAGGGTCACAGAAGTGGCCAACTTTCTGCAGAGTCAAGCGCTCCAGACCTCCAAACTTCTGTGGCCTTCAGATGAGCTCAAGAACAGTGTGTAGAGCTTCATGGAATGGGTTTCCATGGCCGAGCAGCTCATCCAAGCCTCACATCACCAAGTGCAATGCAAAGCGTGGGATGCAGTGGGGTAAAGCGCGCCACCACTGGACTCTAGAGCAGTGGAGACGTGTTCTCTGAGTGACCAATCACGCTTCTCTGTCTGACAATCCCATGGACGAGTCTGGGTTTGGCACTTGCCTGACTGCATTGTGCCAAGTGTAAAGTTTGGTGGAGGGGGGATTATGGGGTGTGGTTGTTTTTTAGGGGTTAGTTCCAGTGAAAGGAACTCTTAATGCTTCACCAAGACATTTTGGACAATTTCATGCTCCCAACTTTGTGGGATCAGTTTGGGGACGGCCCCTTCCTGTCCCAGCATGCCTGCGCTCCAGTGCTCAAAGCATCGCTCCATAAAGACATGGATGAGGAGTTTGGTGTGGAGGAACTGGACTGGCCTGCACAGAGTCCTGACCTCAACCCGATAGAACACCTTTGGGATGAATTAGAGAGGAGACTGAGAGCCAGGCCTTCTCGTCCAACATCACAAATGCGCTTCTAGAAGAATCCCCATAAACACACTCCTAACCCTTGAGGAAAGAAGAGCTGAAGCTGTTAGAGCGACTCCATATTAAACCCTACGGATTGAGAATGGGATGGCATTAAAGCTCATGTGTGTGAAGGGGCGGCACAACACTTCTGGCGATATAGTGTGTGTATGATCCCACATGAGACTAATGCAGCGTCTAAATTAATTGACACACACACTCTTACTCACTCACTCACTCACTCACTCACTCACTCACACGCACACACACATACACACACACACACTCAACATGCAATATAGTGTATTTATATATCTATCTATCCATCTGTCTGTCTGTATGTCGATCTGTCTGTCTGTGTGTGTCTCTGTCTATCTGTCAGTCGATCTGTGGATCTGTCTGCCTGTGGATCTGTCTGTCTGTGTCTCTGTCTGTCTGTGGATCTGTCTGTCTGTGTCTCTGTCTGTCTGTGGATCTGTCTGTCTGTGGATCTGTCTGTGGATCTGTCTGCCTGTGGATCTGTCTGTCTGTGTCTCTGTCTGTCTGTGGATCTGTCTGTCTGTGGATCTGTCTGTGGATCTGTCTGTCGATCTGTCTGCCTGTGGATCTGTCTGTCTGTGTCTCTGTCTGTCTGTGGATCTGTCTGTGGATCTGTCTGTCTGTGGATCTGTCTGTGGATCTGTCTGTCTGTGGATCTGTCTGTCTGTGTCTCTGTCTGTCTCTGTCTGTCTGTGGATCTGTCTGTGGATCTGTCTGTATGTGGATCTGTCTGTCGATCTGTCTGTCTGTGGATCTGTCTGTCTGTGTCTCTGTCTGTCTGTGGATCTGTCTGTGGATCTGTCTGTGGATCTGTCTGTGGATCTGTATGTCGATCTGTCTGTGGATCTGTATGTCGATCTGTCTGTGGATCTGTATGTCGATCTGTCTGTGGATCTGTCTGTGGATCTGTTTGTGGATCTGTCTGTGGATCTGTCTGTGGATCTGTTTGTGGATCTGTCTGTCTGTGGATCTGTCTGTGGATCTGTCTGTCGATCTTTCTGTGGATCTGTCTGTGGATCTGTCTGTCTTTGGATATGTCTGTGGATCTGTCTGTCTGTCTGTGGATCTGTCTGTGGATCTGTCTGTCTGTCTGTGGATCTGTCTGTGGATCTGTCTGTCTGTCTGTGGATCTGTCTGTCGATCTGTCTGTCTGTCGATCTGTCTGTCGGTCTGTCTGTGTCTCTGTCTGTCGATCTGTCTGTGTCTCTGTCTGTGGATCTGTCTGTGTCTCTGTCTGTGTCTCTGTCTGTGGATCTGTCTGTGGATCTGTCTGTGGATCTGTCTGTCTGTGGATCTGTCTGTCGGTCTGTCTGTGTCTCTGTCTGTAGATCTGTCTGTGTCTCTGTCTGTGGATCTGTCTGTCTGTGTCTCTGTCTGTGGATCTGTCTGTCAGTCTGTCTGTGTCTCTGTCTGTGGATCTGTCTGTCAGTCTGTCTGTGTCTCTGTCTGTCGATCTGTCTGTGGATCTGTCTGTCTGTGGATCTGTCTGTCGGCCTGTCTGTGTCTCTGTCTGTGGATCTGTCTGTGTCTCTGTCTGTGGATCTGTCTGTGGATCTGTCTGTCTGTGGATCTGTCTGTCGGTCTGTCTGTGTCTCTGTCTGTCGATCTGTCTGTGTCTCTGTCTGTGGATCTGTCTGTGGATCTGTCTGTCTGTGGATCTGTCTGTCGGTGTGTCTGTGTCTCTGTCTGTCGATCTGTCTGTGTCTCTGTCTGTGGATCTGTCTGTCTGTGGATCTGTCTGTCGATCTGTCTGTCTGTGTCTCTGTCTGTGTCTCTGTCTGTGGATCTGTCTGTCTGTGTCTCTGTCTGTCGATCTGTCTGTGTCTCTGTCTGTGGATCTGTCTGTCTGTGTCTCTGTCTGTCGATCTGTGGATCTGTCTGTGGATCTGTCTGTGTCTCTGTCTGTGGATCTGTCTGTGGATCTGTCTGTGTCTCTGTCTGTGGATCTGTCTGTGGATCTGTCTGTCAATCTATCTGTCAGTCTGTCTGTGTCTCTGTCTGTCGATCTGTCTGTGTCTCTGTCTGTCGATCTGTCTGTCAGTCTGTCTGTGTCTCTGTCTGTCGATCTGTCTGTCTGTGTCTCTGTCTGTCGATCTGTGGATCTGTCTGTCTGTTGATCTGTCTGTGTCTCTGTCTGTGGATCTGTCTGTCTGTCAATCTGTCTGTCAGTCTGTCTGTGTCTCTGTCTGTCGATCTGTCTGTCTGTGTCTCTGTCTGTCGATCTGTGGATCTGTCTGTCTGTTGATCTGTCTGTGTCTCTGTCTGTGGATCTGTCTGTCTGTCGATCTGTCTGTCAGTCTGTCTGTGTCTCTGTCTGTCGATCTGTCTGTCAGTCTGTCTGTGTCTCTGTCTGTCGATCTGTCTGTCAGTCTGTCTGTGTCTCTGTCTGTCTGTGTCTCTGTCTGTCTGTCGATCTGTGGATCTGTCTTTGTCTCTGTCTGTCTGTCGATCTGTGGATCTGTCTGTGTCTCTGTCTGTCTGTCGATCCTTCTGTCAGTCTGTCTGTGTCTCTGTCTGTGGATCTGTCTGTCTGTCGATCTGTCTGTCAGTCTGTCTGTGTCTCTGTCTGTCGATCTGTCTGTGTCTCTGTCTGTGGATCTGTCTGTCTGTGTCTCTGTCTGTCGATCTGTCTGTCAGTCTGTCTGTGTCTCTGTCTGTCTGTGTCTCTGTCTGTCTGTGTCTCTGTCTGTCTGTCGATCTGTGGATCTGTCTATCGATCTGTGGATCTGTCTGTGTCTCTGTCTGTCTGTGTCTCTGTCTGTCTGTGTCTCTGTCTGTCTGTGTCTCTGTCTGTCTGTGTCTCTGTCTGTCTGTGTCTCTGTCTGTCGATCTGTCTGTCTGTCTGTCTGTGTCTCTGTCTGTCTGTGTCTCTGTCTGTCTGTCTATCTGTGGATCTGTCTGTCGATCTGTGGATCTGTCTGTGTCTCTGTCTGTCTGTGTCTCTGTCTGTCTGTCGATCTGTGGATCTGTCTATCGATCTGTGGATCTGTCTGTGTCTCTGTCTGTCTGTGTCTCTGTCTGTCTGTGTCTCTGTCTGTCGATCTGTCTGTCAGTCTGTCTGTGTCTCTGTCTGTCGATCTGTCTGTCAGTCTGTCTGTGTCTCTGTCTGTCGATCTGTCTGTCAGTCTGTCTGTGTCTCTGTCTGTCTGTGTCTCTGTCTGTCTGTGTCTCTGTCTGTCTGTCTATCTGTGGATCTGTCTGTCGATCTGTGGATCTGTCTGTGTCTCTGTCTGTCGATCTGTGTGTGTGTTGTATCTGATGATGCTCTGGAGCTCATGCCGTCTGTCTGATGCAGTTGGCCGCTGTGGTTCTTCCCGATGAGGAGAACTTCCTCCTGCTGTTCCGCCGGGAGACGCCGCTGGAGAACAGTGTGGAGTTCATGAGGGTCAGGACGGCTCATTGATGATCTTCCTCAGGTTAGTGCAGTTAGAGTCAGGTGTTCAGACCCTGTGGTCTCGTCTCAGATCTGGCGCTGCTATGACACCGACTGCAGTGGATACATCTCTGCGGCGGAGCTGAAGGTGAGCCGTGCCCATGATGTCACTTCCTGTGTGTGTGTGTGTGTGTGTGTGCTCACGCTGCGTCTCTGTGTTGATGATGTCAGAGTTTCCTGCGGGATCTTTTCCATCAGCACAACAGACAGATCTCTACAGCCAGACTGGAGGAGTACACCGTTACCATGGTAACAGCATGACAAACATTAAAAAAGTGTCAAAAAATGCAAATGTTTTATTTTGTATCATATTTGATCCATGTGTCCTGACTTTCAGATGAAGATGTTTGACAAAAACCAGGACGGTCAACTGGATCTGAACGATTTGGCGAGGTGACGAACACATCATCAGTCACATGACTCTGGAATAGCTGATTGTGATTGGGCGATCAGATGTTTGTGTCTAATGACTGATAGTAATTTAGGGATTTATTTGGTATGGAATAAGATACTGGAGATGATTTACTAAATGATGTGTACACTTATGATTTCATTTATCTTGGTTTGATTCATAATTATATGCATAAAAATATGTGAATATACACCAATCAGGCATAACATTATGACCGGTGAGTAACACTGATGCTCTCTGTTAGTGGGTGGGGTATATTAGGCAGCAAGTGAACATGTTGTCCTCAGAGTTGATGTGTTAGAAGCAGGAGAAATGGGCAAGCGTGAGGATTTGAGCGAGTTTGACAAGGGCCAGATTGTGACGGCTAGACGACTGGGTCAGAGCATCTCCAGAACTGCAGCTCTTGTGGGGTGTTCCCGGTCTGCAGTGGTCAGTCTCTATCAAAAGTGAAGGACCAGTGGAGAACCGGCCACAGGGTCATGGGCGGCCGAGGCTCATTGATGCCCGTGGGGAGCGAAGGCTGGCCCGTGTGGTCCGATCAAACAGACGAGCTACTGGAGCTCAAACTGCTCAAGATGGTGGCCTGGCACAAATGCTTCAGGAATGCTTTGAGGAGCACAACAACGAGTTTGAGTCCAAATTCCCCAGATCTCAATCCAATCGAGCATCTGTGGGAGGAGCTGAACAAACAAGTCCGATCCACCTCGCAACTTACAGGACTTAAAGGATCTGCTGCTAACATCTTGGTGCCAGATCCCACAGCACACCTTCAGGGGTCATAATGTTATGCCTGATGGGTGTATATAGTGATCTGGATGTTTGTGTCTGCAGGATCCTGGCGCTGAAGGAGAACTTCCTGCTGAAGTTTGAGACGAAGGCGAGTGAGAAATGAATATGAAGCTGGTTTATGGATTATGGGCTGTGATGATGATGTTGTTGTGTGTGCTCAGGCCGGAAGTCTGGAGGATCGACGCAGAGACTTCGAGAAGATCTTCGCTCACTATGACATGGTACGAGGAGAAAAGAGCACCTGAGACACTATTACATCAGTGAAAGAGCTGTTTGAGCTGAGATGAGTGAGTGTGTGTGTGTGTGTGTGTGTGTGTGTGTGTGTGTTCTGCTGTAGAGTAACACCGGCGCTCTGGAAGGCCCGGAGGTCGATGGTTTCGTCAAAGACATGATGGAGCTGGTGAAGGTAAAGCTCTTCAGATCACTTCACTTACTGTGACACAGAATCCCTAACTGTGTGTGTGTTTGTGTGTGTGTGTGTTTCAGCCCAGTCTCAGCGGGTCGGAC
>CM042261.1:43743759-43753759 GCA_023566225.1 Romanogobio albipinnatus | reverse complement strand
CAGTTTTCCTCAGAATTTCCTCCGTGTTTCCTCCGTGTTTCCTCAATGTTTTCATGTTTCCTCCAGTTTTCCTCAGAATTTCCTCAGTGTTTCCTCCGTGTTTCCTCATGTGTTTCCTCCGTGTTTCCTCCATGTTTTCATGTGTTTCCTCCGTGTTTCCTCCATGTTTTCATGTGTTTCCTCCGTTTCCTCCATGTTTCCTCCGTGTTTCCTCCGTGTTTTCATGTGTTTCCTCCGTTTCCTCCATGTTTCCTCCGTGTTTCCTCCATGTTTTCATGTGTTTCCTCCGTTTCCTCCATGTTTCCTCCGTGTTTCCTCCATGTTTTCATGTGTTTCCTCCAGTTTTCCTCAGAATTTCCTCAGTGTTTCCTCCGTGTTTCCTCATGTGTTTCCTCCGTGTTTCCTCCATGTTTTCATGTGTTTCCTCCGTGTTTCCTCCATGTTTTCATGTGTTTCCTCCGTTTCCTCCATGTTTCCTCCGTGTTTCCTCCGTGTTTTCATGTGTTTCCTCCGTTTCCTCCATGTTTCCTCCGTGTTTCCTCCGTGTTTCCTCCATGTTTTCATGTGTTTCCTCCGTTTCCTCCATGTTTCCTCCGTGTTTCCTCCATGTTTTCATGTGTTTCCTCCGTGTTTCCTCAATGTTTTCATGTGTTTCCTCCAGTTTTCCTCAGAATTTCCTCAGTGTTTCCTCCGTGTTTCCTCATGTGTTTCCTCCGTGTTTCCTCCATGTTTTCATGTGTTTCCTCCGTGTTTCCTCCATGTTTTCATGTGTTTCCTCCAGTTTTCCTCAGAATTTCCTCAGTGTTTCCTCCGTGTTTCCTCATGTGTTTCCTCCGTGTTTCCTCCATGTTTTCATGTGTTTCCTCCGTGTTTCCTCCATGTTTTCATGTGTTTCCTCCGTTTCCTCCATGTTTCCTCCGTGTTTCCTCCGTGTTTTCATGTGTTTCCTCCGTTTCCTCCATGTTTCCTCCGTGTTTCCTCCGTGTTTCCTCCATGTTTTCATGTGTTTCCTCCGTTTCCTCCATGTTTCCTCCGTGTTTCCTCCATGTTTTCATGTGTTTCCTCCGTGTTTCCTCAATGTTTTCATGTGTTTCCTCCAGTTTTCCTCAGAATTTCCTCAGTGTTTCCTCCGTGTTTCCTCATGTGTTTCCTCCGTGTTTCCTCCATGTTTTCATGTGTTTCCTCCGTGTTTCCTCAATGTTTTCATGTGTTTCCTCAGTATTTCCTCCGTGTTTCCTCCGTGTTTCCTCTGTATTTCCTCAGTGTTTCCTCAATGTTTTCATGTGTTTCCTCCGTTTCCTCCATGTTTCCTCCGTGTTTCCTCAGTGTTTCCTCTGTATTTCCTCAGTGTTTCCTCAATGTTTTCATGTGTTTCCTCCGTTTCCTCCGTGTTTTCATGTGTTTCCTCCGTTTCCTCCATGTTTCCTCCGTGTTTCCTCAGTGTTTCCTCTGTATTTCCTCAGTGTTTCCTCAATGTTTTCATGTGTTTCCTCCGTTTCCTCCGTGTTTTCATGTGTTTCCTCCGTTTCCTCAGTGTTTTCATGTGTTTCCTCCGTGTTTCCTCAATGTTTTCATGTGTTTCCTCAGTATTTCCTCAATGTTTTCATGTGTTTCCTCCGTGTTTCCTCAATGTTTTCATGTGTTTCCTCCGTTTCCTCCGTGTTTCCTCCGTGTTTTCATGTGTTTCCTCCGTTTCCTCAGTGTTTTCATGTGTTTCCTCCGTTTCCTCAGTGTTTTCATGTGTTTCCTCCGTGTTTCCTCAATGTTTTCATGTGTTTCCTCCGTGTTTCCTCAATGTTTTCATGTGTTTCCTCAGTATTTCCTCCGTGTTTCCTCCGTGTTTCCTCTGTATTTCCTCAGTGTTTCCTCAATGTTTTCATATGTTTCCTCCGTTTCCTCCATGTTTCCTCCGTGTTTCCTCCGTGTTTCCTCTGTATTTCCTCAGTGTTTCCTCAATGTTTTCATGTGTTTCCTCCGTTTCCTCCGTGTTTCCTCCGTGTTTTCATGTGTTTCCTCCGTTTCCTCAGTGTTTTCATGTGTTTCCTCCGTGTTTCCTCAATGTTTTCATGTGTTTCCTCCGTGTTTCCTCAGTGTTTCCTCATTGTTTCCTCTGTTTCTCCTCAGTGTTTCCTCAGTGTTTCCTCAGTGTTTCCTCAGTGTTTCCTCCATGTTTTCATGTGTTTCCTCATTGTTTCCTCTGTGTTTCCTCAGTGTTTCCTCAGTGTTTCCTCAGTGTTTTCATGTGTTTCCTCCGTGTTTCCTCAATGTTTTCATGTGTTTCCTCCGTGTTTCCTCAGTGTTTCCTCATTGTTTCCTCTGTTTCTCCTCAGTGTTTCCTCAGTGTTTCCTCAGTGTTTCCTCAGTGTTTCCTCCATGTTTTCATGTGTTTCCTCATTGTTTCCTCTGTGTTTCCTCAGTGTTTCCTCAGTGTTTCCTCAGTGTTTCCTCCGTGTTTCCTCCGTGTTTCCTCATTGTTTCCTCTGTGTTTCCTCAGTGTTTCCTCCGTGTTTCCTCAGTGTTTCCTCAGTGTTTCCTCAGTGTTTCCTCTGTGTTTCCTCAGTGTTTCCTCAGTGTTTCCTTTGCGTTTCCTTCATGTTTCCTCCATGTATTCATCTGTGTTTCCTCAGTGTTTCCTCAGTGTTTCCTCAGTGTTTCCTCAGTGTTTCCTCTGTGTTTCCTCAGTGTTTCCTCAGTGTTTCCTCAGTGTTTCCTCAGTGTTTCCTCATTGTTTCCTCATTGTTTCCTCCGTGTTTCCTCTGTTTCCTCAGTGTTTCCTTTGCGTTTCCTTCATGTTTCCTCCATGTATTCATCTGTGTTTTCTCAGTGTTTCCTTTTTTGTTTTGTCCATGTGTTTTTATTGTTTCCTCAGTATTTCCTCAGTGTTTCCTTCATGTTTCCTCAGTATTTCCTCAGTGTTTCCTTCATGTTTCCTCAGTATTTCCTCAGTGTTTCCTTCATGTTTCCTCCATGTATTCATCTGTGTTACCTCAGTGTTTACTTTTTTGTTTTGTTAATTTTTTCATCTGTTTCCTCAGTATTTCCTCAGTGTTTCCTCATTGTTTCCTCTGTTTCTCCTCAGTGTTTCCTCTGTGTTTCCTCAGTGTTTCCTCAGTGTTTCCTCAGTGTTTCCTCAGTGTTTCCTCAGTGTTTCCTCAGTGTTTCCTCCATGTTTTCATGTGTTTCCTCATTGTTTCCTCATTGTTTCCTCAGTGTTTCCTCAGTGTTTCCTCAGTGTTTCCTCCGTGTTTCCTCATTGTTTCCTCTGTGTTTCCTCAGTGTTTCCTCCGTGTTTCCTCCGTGTTTCCTCTGTGTTTCCTCAGTGTTTCCTCAGTGTTTCCTCAGTGTTTCCTCAGTGTTTCCTCAGTGTTTCCTCCGTGTTTCCTCTGTTTCCTCAGTGTTTCCTTTGCGTTTCCTTCATGTTTCCTCCATGTATTCATCTGTGTTTTCTCAGTGTTTCCTTTTTTGTTTTGTCCATGTGTTTTTATTGTTTCCTCAGTATTTCCTCAGTGTTTCCTTCATGTTTCCTCAGTATTTCCTCAGTGTTTCCTTCATGTTTCCTCAGTATTTCCTCAGTGTTTCCTTCATGTTTCCTCCATGTATTCATCTGTGTTACCTCAGTGTTTACTTTTTTGTTTTGTTCATTTTTTCATCTGTTTCCTCAGTGTTTCCTCAGTGTTTCCTCTGTATTTTCTCTGTATTAATTTGTGTGTCCTCCGTGTTTCCTCTGTGTATCCTCCGTGTATTAATCTGTTTCCTCTGTATTTCCTCCATGCTTCCTCTGTGTTTTCTCCATTTTACCTGTGTTTCCTACATGTTTCCTTCGTGTTTCTTCCGTCTTTTCTCCAGATTTCCTCTGTTTTCATCAGTGTCCTCCTTATTTCCTTTGTGTTTACTCCATGTTTTCATCTGTTTACTCCATGTTTTCATGCGTTTCCTCAGTGTTTCCTTCACGTTTCCATCGTGTTTCCTCAGTATTTCCTCAGTATTTCCTCAGTGTTTCCTCCGGGTTTCCTCCGTGTTTCCTCTGTTTCCTCAGTATTTCCTCAGTGTTTCCTTTGCGTTTCCTTCATGTTTCCTCCATGTATTCATCTGTGTTTTCTCAGTGTTTCCTTTTTTGTTTTGTCCATGTGTTTCTATCGTGTTTCCTCAGAATTTCCTCATTGTTTCCTCATTGTTTCCTCAGTATTTCCTCAGTGTTTCCTTCATGTTTCCTCCATGTATTCATCTGTGTTACCTCAGTGTTTACTTTTTTGTTTTGTTCATTTTTTCATCTGTTTCCTCAGTGTTTCCTCAGTGTTTCCTCTGTATTTCCTCTGTGTTTCCTCCGTGTTTCCTCCATGTATTCATTTGTGTGTCCTCCGTGTTTCCTCTGTGTTTCCTCCGTGTATTAATCTGTTTCATCAGTGTTTCCTCCATGTTTCCTTCGTGTTTCCTCAGTTTCCTCCATGTATTCATCTGTTTCATCAGTGTTTCCTCCATGTTTCCTTCGTGTTTCCTCAGTTTCCTCCATGTATTCATCTGTTTCTTCCGTGTTTCTTTCGTGTTTACTCCCGTGTTTCCTCAGTTTCCTCCATGTATTTGTCTGTGTTTCCTCAGTGTTTCCTTTTTTGTTTCGTCCATGTTTTCATCCGTTTCCTCTGTGTTTCCTCCATGTATTCATCTGTTTCCTCCGTGTTTTCGTCAGTGTTTTCCTCCATATTTCCGTGTTTTCTCCTCCCTATTTTTTCCTGTGTTCCCTGTGTGTTTCCTTAATGCTTCCTCACTGTGGTCAGCAAAGGTCATCAGGGTCATTCATAAATGATATTTGAGCAGGAATGTGGTTGATCATGATGTTTCCTCACAGTTCATCATCACTGGAGGAAACCTGGAGGACAGCAGAGAAGCACTCAGACTCGCACAGACTCGAGGTAACCGTGCTACATCACTCCACGCTACGTCACTGCGGATGGTCATCATATAGTAATGTGTGTGTGTGTGTGTGTGTGTGTAGAGGAGTTCTTCAGTACGGTGGGCTGTCACCCGACGCGCTGCGCTGAGTTCGACCAGCTGGGCTCAGATCAGTACCTGTCGTCTCTGCTGGATCTGAGCGTCAGTAACAGACAGAAGGTGGTCGCTGTGGGAGAGTGTGGCCTCGGTAAACCATCACAACATGCAATTCCACAGGGGAATATAACGCATTCCCTGCTTTCCTGACTATAATTATTCCAATGCATTAATCAAATGTGTTTAATAATCATCATCAGATTTCTCTTCTAATGCTTCACAGATTTTGACAGGTTGGAATTTTGTCCCAAAGAAACTCAACTGAAGTGAGTGTTTCAGACACTAAAGCTGTGATTTCTGCGGATGTCCTGATGTTCATCACGTGTGTTGGGCTCTCACAGATACTTCGAGCGCCAGTTTGATCTGGCAGAAGAGACACGATTACCCATGTTCCTCCACTGCAGGAACGCACACCCACAATTCCTTGGTACGGAGTCTCTACTGGAAATGTTGTTTGTGTGTGTGGTGTTGAGTATCTGTGAGTAAACTATGTGTGTGTGTTTGTGTGTGTTGCTTACAGACATCATGAAGAGGAACAGAGACCGGTGTGTCGGTGGAGTGGTGAGTGTAACTTTTGGCATCATGATGGTTTCCTCCATATTTCCTCACTGTTTCCTCCTTATTTCCTTCGTGTTTCCTCCATATTTCCTCAGTTTCCTCCATATTTCCTCAGTGTTTCCTTCGTGCTTCCTCCATATTTCCTCAGTGTTTCCTTCGTGTTTCCTCTGTGCTTCCTCCATGTTTCCTCTATATTTCCTTAATGTTTCCTCCATATTTCCTCAGTGTTTCCTCCGTACTTCCTCCATGTTTTCTCCATATTTCCTCTGTTTCCTCTGTGCTTCCTCCATATTTGCTCAATGTTTCCTCCGTGCTTCCTCCATATTTGCTCAGTTTTTCCTCCGTGCTTCCTCCATATTTGCTCAGTGTTTCCTCCGTGCTTCCTCCATATTTCCTCAGTGTTTCCTTCGTGTTTCCTCTGTGCTTCCTCCATGTTTCCTCTATATTTCCTTAATGTTTCCTCCATATTTCCTCAGTGTTTCCTCCGTACTTCCTCCATGTTTTCTCCATATTTCCTCTGTTTCCTCTGTGCTTCCTCCATATTTCCTCAGTGTTTCCTCCGTACTTCCTCCATGTTTTCTTCATATTTCCTTAATCTTTCCTCTGTTTTCTCTATATTTTCTCAGTTTCCTCCATATTTCCTCAATGTTTTCTCCGTGCTTCCTCCATATTTCCTCAGTGTTTCCTCCGTGCTTCCTCCATATTTCCTCAGTGTTTCCTCCGTGCTTCCTCCATATTTCCTCAGTGTTTCCTCCGTGCTTCCTCCATATTTCCTCAATGTTTTCTCCGTGCTTCCTCCATATTTCCTCAGTGTTTTCTCCGTGCTTCCTCCATATTTTCTCAGTGTTTCCTCCGTTCTTCCTCCATATTTTCTCAGTTTCCTCAGTGTTTCCTCCGTGCTTCCTCCATATTTCCTCAGTGTTTCCTCAGTTCTTCCTCCATATTTTCTCAGTTTCCTCAGTGTTTCCTCCGTGCTTCCTCCATATTTCCTCAGTGTTTCCTCAGTTCTTCCTCCATATTTTCTCAGTTTCCTCAGTGTTTCCTCCGTGCTTCCTCCATATTTCCTCTATGGTTTCTCAGTGCTTCCTCCATATTTCCTCAGTGTTTCCTCCGTGCTTCCTCCATATTTTCTCAGTGTTTCCTCCGTTCTTCCTCCATATTTTCTCAGTGTTTCCTCCATATTTGCTCAGTTTTTCCTCCGTTCTTCCTCCATATTTCCTCCGTTCTTCCTCCATATTTTCTCTGTGCTTCCTCCATATTTCCTCTGTTTCCTCCGTGCTTCCTCCATATTTTCTCAGTGTTTCCTCCGTTCTTCCTCCATATTTGCTCAGTGTTTCCTCCGTGCTTCCTCCATATTTGCTCAGTGTTTCCTCCGTGCTTCCTCCATATTTCCTCAGTGTTTCCTCCATATTTCTTTGGTGTTTCCTCCGTGTTTCCTCAGTGTGTTCTCGTGTGTTCCTCAGGTTCACTCGTTTGATGGCACGCAGCAGGACGCAGCGGCTCTGATAGATCTGGATCTGTACATCGGTATCAATGGCTGGTGAGCTCCGTGTCTCTGACTGATGTTATGTTGTTATTGATACTGATGTCTCAGTTATTGTCTCATGCGTTTGTTTTTATATTTCAGCTCTTTGAAAACGGCAGAGAATCTGGAGGTGATGAAGTCAATCCCATCGGACAGGCTGATGATCGAAACAGGTTCAGGCCGAGTCATTTCATATCTCAGTGTCATAGAACCGGTGTTCTTTTGATAGGGTCAGTTAGTCTCTGAAAGAGTCTCACCAAGGCTGCGTTTATCTGATCATAACTCCAGTAAAACAGTGAAATATTATTCCTGTGATCAAAGCTGAATTTATCATCATTACTCCAGTCTTCAGTGTCACATGACCCTCAGACGTCATGCGGTGGTTCTCTCTGCAGACGCGCCGTGGTGCGGCATTAAAAACACTCACGCCGGAGCGAAGCTGATCACGAGCACATTCCCCACCAAGAAGAAGTGGGAGAAGGGACACTGCGTGAAGGACCGCAACGAGCCCTGCCACATCATGTATGACACACACACACACCACACACACACACACACACACACACACGCTGAAACGTCCCGTGACTGAATGTCCATATCAGACAGGTGCTGGAGGTGATGGCGGCGGCGAGGGGCGAAGACCCACAGGACCTGAGTGAAACCATCCACCACAACACCATGAGACTGTTCTTCAACACCCCATCATGAGCAGGGCGTTTATTTCCATATGTGTGTAAAGATGCACAATAAACCAGAACAATGTGTACTGTACATGGTTACAACATTCTCATTGAAATAAAGCTGAAATAAAACAAATGTTGCATTTTAAAGTACTAACTGGAAATAAAAGAAAACTAAATCTAAATGGTAATATTTAAAAATAATAATGACAAAACATTAACAACTAAAACAACTTGAAAATATAATAATAAATGCCAAATCAAAATATTAATAACAACATGTGCATCTTATGTTAAGATTTGCTAGTATATCAAATCTATGCATTATATTTAAGCTGTAGTGTTAAAACATAAGCATACCTGTTTGTCATTTATTTTAATTTGTATACATATTTTGGTTAGACTTTAAGGTGTCATTGTTACGGTGTAATTATATATTCAAGTACTGAGTAATATTAACATGTACTATAGGGTTATGGTTGAGATTTAGTTGCGTATGATTATGCATATTTAGTGGCCAAGCACCGAAGGCACTTATTGAAACCGTTCCCGTTCTTATTATTATTCTGCTTCTTCTTCTTCCGCCATTAAAGTCTATGGCAGCCCATAGAATGGTTTGGTTGAACCATAAGGGCTAGAAACAAAAATCTTTTTTCATCTGATTCCTTGGCTCAAGACGATTCGATCCGTCATATTATTACCGGAAATATGTCACAAAATAATTTTCCCGCCATTTTGAATTTTCCGAAAAACCTACTTTTGCGAACTCGTCCTAGACGGTTTATACGATTTGCACGAAAATTGAACCAGATCATCTTCAGACCATGCTGACAAAAAATCAAGTTGATTCGTCAAATCGTTTTCGATAAACGCGCAAACAAATTTTACGTAACGCTTGCGAAAATACTCATAAGGCAATATCTCCGCAACGCTTTATCGTATTCAAACCAAACTTGGTACACGTCATCACAAGCATGACCTGAGGCAACCTGCAGCGTTTCGGCGCAGCGCCACCTACTGGTGCGGAGATATGAAAAATGGCTGTTTTTGCTTATAACTTTTGAAACGTTTGTCCAAAAATCATAAAAGTGCTTTATGATTTAGATCTGATATCCAATTTCGACCATTTTGACTGTCGGCCATTTTGAATTATGTTCTAAAATGCTGTATTTTATCAACACATGAACGGATTGTTACAAAACTCGGTATGGGTCATCAGCACGATGCCCTGAAGGAGCCTGAGAAGTTTTGAAACAGCGCCACCTAGTGGATATTGTTTTTTCCCCTAAATGCTTATAACTTTGGGTGAGCTTGGCTTATCTTCATGGGAGTCACTTTTTTAGTCTCCTGAATCCTCGCCGAGTCCAACAATACCAGACTTGCCAGGTTTCGGCCTATGGTTTGTGCAGCGTTGTAATTTAGCGCTTAAAAAACATTAGCTGATATCTTCGAAACCGCTAGTCCGATTGAGACGAAACCAGCGTCAGAAGTTCAGAAACATAGGTCGGTAGTATAAAACTAATGCCCAAATGTCAAAATATTGATAGTAAGGGGGTGTAAAATCCAATCAAAGTCAGGTGTCAGTCATTTTTCATGTGTTTTTTCATATAAATGTCTATAACTATAAGATATTTTCACCAAAATTGACACACATGTATAGGCTCACTCCGAGGACACAAAAAAATGGTAGGATTGTGCCACTTGGTGGTGCTATAATAGAACAAAACATGAAATTCCCATTGACTACAATGCAGTATTATGATAGAAAATGTTATACTTTACAAATGAACTGGTGAAACTTGGTATGTTCCATCAGCACCAGGCCTTTAAGGTACTTAAAAGGTCTCAAAACAGCACCGCCATGTGGTCCATACTTATAATGAAAAGGCCTCTTGAGGCTTTATCTCTGCAATGACATATTGACACTATATTGACCCTGCTTTGATATATTGACACCAATCTTTGCAAGTGTCATTGTTCCCTTATTCTGACCACACCACATCAATTTCGTAACTGTGCCACCTATTGGTTGAATCATTAAAACCAGACCTGTCGCTCTCACGCCTGTGGTCATGAAGTCGTTTGAAAGACTGGTTCTGGCCCACCTGAAGGACATCACTGGACCCTTGCTGGATCCTCTTCAGTCTGCCTACAGAGCAAACAGGTCTGTGGATGATGCAGTCAACATGGGACT
>CM042261.1:43726259-43731259 GCA_023566225.1 Romanogobio albipinnatus | reverse complement strand
CTGCAACCGAAGGTCACAGACTCTGATTCAAGGTCATGGACTGCAACCGAAGGTCACAGACTCTGACTCAAGGTCATGGACTGCAACCGAAGGTCACGGACTGCGACTCAAGGTCATGGACTGCAACTGAAGGTCACAGACTCTGACTCAAGGTCCCGGATTCTGACTCAAGGTCCCGGATTCTGACTCAAGGTCACAGACTCTGACCGAAGGTCACAGACTGCAACCGAAGGTCACGGACTGCGACTCAAGGTCACGGACTGCGGCTCAAGGTCACGTGCTACTGTGATGGCAGTGTAACTACTGGTCTCTTGTGTGACCGCTCTTATAATTGTGTACATTCTTGTACATGTGATGATGTGATGCTGAATCAGCTGCTAATCTCAGTATCTGATCATGTGGTGTTTCCGTCAGGCTCAACTGTTGATTTTGCCAAGAGAACTGATGTAAATAAAGGATCAGCTTTAGTTCTTTTGTAAATAAATGAATAAGCTGAAGATCTGTGGGATCTGGCACTTCATCCGCTCAGGTAAACGGAGATCATTAACTGTGATAAGACTCATATATTTATATGCCACATTCGAAAAATACAGATTTGTACATGTGTATTAATGAGACACATACTCTAAATTATGACTTAAAGTCATAATTTCATCTTGGTATGTAATAATTATGATTTCATAATTAGATCATTTAATAATTAGTATAATTATGACTTAGTATGTCACAACTCTCTTTTTAATTTCATAAATATAACAAAAAAGAGAAAGTTATGACTTGGAATGTCATAATTTAATATTTATAATTATTATTTATTACGTCGTCATCTTAATTTTAATACTCTAAATTATGACATTTAAAAAGTAAAAATTCTGATTTAAAGTCATAATTAGTACATACCAAGATGAAATTATGATTTCATAATAATTAGGTATAATTAGATAATTTAATAATCCATATAATAATGACTCTATCTGTCATAAATATGAGAAAAAGTGAAAGTTATGACTTGGAATGTCATAATTTATCATTATTATTTATTATAACGTCATAATTTCAACACCTCAATTTTAACTTTATGTCAATTATTATTTAGTATGTCATAATTTAGACTATTAAAATTAAGATTATGACATTAAAAAGTACAAATTCTGTCTTAAAGTCATAATTATTACATACCAAGATGAAATTATGAGCAAACAATGTCATAATTTCACCCTGCTACGTAATAATTAATGTAAGATAATTTAATAATTCATATTAATTACTTAGTATGTCAAAACTCTTTTAAATTTCATCATTTTCGTCATCAAGTACGTCATCATTTTGAGTTTTTATCTCCTAATTATGACTCCGTATGTCATAATTTTCTTTTCTTATGTCATAATTATGACAGATTCAAATGTACCCTGTCACAATAGCGTGATTACAGGAACACTCTTCATCTTTTGTTGTGTGTAGTGGCGAGGACACCATGAATCACTGCGCCACGCCTATAACCAGTGTTTATTTTGGGACTATCTTACACCAGCCGCCGCGGAGGAGCACAGGGCCTGCGTGACTCGTCATAGACGTAAACAGAGAGAAGTAGCTCCGGCTAGTGTTCTTCCTGACCAAAGCATTATTTTCTATCACTATATACTTCTGTTGCGGAGACTGACAACGTGAAAACATGAAATCTTACGTTCCATAATGTTCCAAATGCACAATTATATCTACTCTCACGTCATCGACAAAAAACACACACAAAAATGACTCTTTCAACGGTTTTGCCTGCATTTCCCATGGCGCCTCCGCCGTGCGGGACTACACTTCCCATCATGCAACAGCAGCGCGATCGCGTCAGGGCAGATCGTGTGGAAAATCTCACGCCTTTTTTTTAACTGTCAGCGATCACACAATGATGAATCATTACGCTAAAATAACAGCATAGCAGGAGTTCCAGCCGTACCGCGCGATAGAACCGAAAACGGTGGATGGAAACGGGCTATTAAGACGTGTCGGCTGCGTGAGGTAAAGCTGCGCGCGCACACGCTAGACTCGGGCTATTTTTGTTGAGTGTGACAGTATGACATGCGCGTTTGATTTCGCTCAGTTGTTGCTAATATGTTTATGATATGATCTCGAGCCGTGTACAGGCGCTCATTCATGTGTTATAGGGCGTGTCTGAACATATCGCGTGTATTTGTGCTGTGATGATCCGGCTGGCTGTAGTGCGCGCGCTCGTGACCCGTCGCGTGTCCGGTCCGGGTCACCTACACAGATGTTTCCTCGGAACACACCGGCGCAAAGGCAAACCGGAGCAGCTGGACCTGCCCAACCAGGCGCGGGAGTTCGTGTACGGCCTGAGCCCGGAGACCCGGACCTGCTTACTGAAGGAGCTGCAGAACTTCGAGTCCAAGGCTGAAGGTAACGGAACCGCGGATCATACCGCGATATTCTCCGACGGTATGTGTGTAAATGTGAGGTGGTTTGACTGTCTCCCAATAAAAAACAGACTGGGTGTCTAATCCCGTCCCCTTGCAGGCCTACAGTGAGACATTCATGATTATTTATTTATTAATTACCAATAATAGGAATTTCAAAAATATTTTGCTACACATTGTCTATTAATCTGAATTAAATGCAGTCCATTTAATCTATTAGTCTGCGATTCGTTTTTTCCCGGTCATTATTGTTTGGAGCATAAAAAACAAATTGATATATTTATATATATATATTTTTTTTTTAATCTGTAGAGGACACCAGATCCCCTTTATTGAGAAAATTAAAAGACACGAATAGACAAACAATGGGATTTTTGTTTTCATTCACCAATACATTTTTATGCCTCAAGTTTTTTTTAATCCAAACTTTGCGTAAAGATGATTCTCAATGATATGAAAGATACAGAATAATTTGATATACCAATTTACTTTATGCAATGTGTGTGTAAATATGTCCCTTTCTAGGCAATGCATCTATACACTCTATCTAATTTGCATATTAATGTATTGTAATGTAAAAAGACGTGTCATAATATGTTCAAAAGAATGTCTTTTATTTCATAAGAATATCCAGATTTAAAACTGTGTTGTCAGAGAAATTCGCTAATATAATGTCGTCTATAGTTCCTGTACTCTGGGATATTTCTGTCTCGTGCAGTGGCGTTTATATTTAGATGTCACTTCCGAAGCTTTGCAGCATGTGATTGGCCGTCGGTCCTCTTAGCAATAATAGTTTAATTCAATGGATGACTGTAGCCTCGAAAGAGAGCCCAGATGATCGCTACGATCACTAAAATGCAGTTGCTTTGTCAGTTCATCGCGATCTCACAAAGTTCCGTTATAGAAATGAAGTCGCGTTCATGAGCTCAACAGCTCTCTCTGTGATTGGCTACATTACTCACCCCAATACCGAGGGTGCTTTTGCTTGCGTTTGAGGGTGCTTAGTAGGGGTGTGCATTGGCACTGCCCTCACAATTCGATTCGATTACGATTCACCAGGTAACGATTCGATGCAATTTGATTCTACGATGCATCAAAATTCTACTGCACACAACAAGGCAAATTTTTAATCAGTCATGAGGCAATACAAGCAGTCAGATATTGAACAACAGATTTTATTAGCTGCTATGTGTGTATTATCACTCTCCTGTATCTTTGACATAAATGTCATTAAATAAAATAAAATTGAAAGGTACAGGGTATTGGATATGGCATTTTTCAAACCTGAAAAAGAAAACATAAATCACTGCTTTCAGTGCTTTGAATAAGAAATGTTTCTCTTCTCTCTGCTTTAGAACCATTTGAAATTATATAGAGCAATAAAAACCAACTAAGCCAACTTTTTCCAGCAGTGAAAATAAGTGTTTTTTTTACACACAGTAAAAAGCTCTAAGACAGGGCACTTCATGAACTCCTGTGCAAATATTAATCCGTAATTACAGTCACACTATTGTAACAACAACCACCACCCAGGCACCCAGCAATAGAAATATTCAGTGCAACACACACAGTAACGTTGACACTAGCGACTCGTCAATTCTTGGCTGGGATGTGTCGAGTTTTTGTGTTGTTGTTGTTGTTGTTGTTGAAGCCAACTCAGGATGCCAACGATAAACATGGTTTGTGAAGTTAGTTGTATTGCCAACGTGCTTGATTTTAGTGTGGCAGGCGCGTTAGCAGGGCGTAAGCAGCGCGTATTTTTTTCGGCGCCCATGTTAACAGATTAGAGCATTCACATCGCACGCAGAGGCGGTGCGGCAGCGCATCGCAGGAGCAGAAGCAGCAGTGCCGCGATCGTTTCGGCGCCGAGTCTATTTTTGCCGCGCTGCTCACGCTGATTTAAAGCCACAGTGGATTGTTCTTGATCAAAACTGACCAGATTAACATGGAAAATAACAAATTTCACCATGAAATCATGTAGTGAAGTGCCCCGTGTGTTTCACAATCACCATATGACATCCAGAGCTGTTAAAAAAATTAAAAACACAACACCAAACTTCAAAAGCCTGTTTAAATTATTAAAACTAGAAGCATTCACTTTAATGTTAACTTACATTTATCATGTGAACTACTTGTATACAACAAGTTATATGCATGTGTGTTTGGGACAGAGGGGAACACGGTCGCATTTGCAGCATATGCTGCCCATCATAAATCAAAGCACGAGACAGACGGGGCTCGGAGGAGAAGACCGGAAAATGTGACATAATGTACAATATTTGTCTGTATTTGCAATATACGAGCTGTGCGAGACAAACGCTGCCAGTGTGAATCCACTGCTAACGCGTGCGGTGTGAAGCCGGCGTCAGAATCCGAAATGTGCCCAGATGTCCGCTTTCCAAGCTTTGGGTGCGTTTTTAATTACCCGTCTATCGCGGTCATCTCCCTCCGCCTCAGCCATCTTGATTGTTGTTGTTATGACCCTGGAAGTAATTGAAACTTCACAACTTTATTGTCCAACTCAAGGCCAGAAAATAAACGGTGACATAATCGATTATGGCACTTTGCCGCATC
>CM042261.1:43716259-43718759 GCA_023566225.1 Romanogobio albipinnatus | reverse complement strand
AACGCAGATCATTTCACAGTAATAAACAGGAACAGAACCGATCAAATATGCAGAATAAGCAGATCATTATCATACGCTGATATAGTTATCATACGCTGATATAGTTATCATACGCTGATATAGATATTAGCTGATATAGTTATCGTTCTTGATGTGAACAGGCTTTACTCTTTTAGCCGTTTTATGGTTTGTTCTCTAGACTTTAGCGCATGTTTTCCAGTGGAAGAATGAAGTTTATGGTTTGTTGAGTTTGGGTGAATTAGGAGATGTTCTCTCGTTTAAACTGTATTTGCCTTACGTCATAAAGCAGAAGCGTCGTTTATTCCCAAACTCCCCGGCCGTTGATCCTGGACTCCTGACTTAAACTGGAACGTCTCTCGCACAAGAGTTCATACACTCAGACACACTCCCATCATGCATCTGGCGCTCATTGGGCCGTTCGGTGATGACGTCAGATTTGATGATGAACCCGGAGATGTGAGTCAGTCGTCATGGGAGGAGTTAAAGATGAACGTAACAACCCATGAATATATTCATAAATATACACAAGCCAAACTAAACATTAAAAACTTTTTATTTAACTTTAACATTTCTCAGTTTCTGTTAGAGTTACTTGAAGCACTAAAGTATGGAAGCTTGTTTCCGCCACAGAATAAACAATTCTAACTTTTTATTTCGCAATTAGAAAAAGTCGCAATTGTGAGGAAAAAGCCAAAATTTTTAAAGACAGAATTGCAAGAAAAGTCACAATTGGGTGAATAAATTCGTAATTACGAGAAAAGGCACAATTGCAAGAATAAAGGCGCAATTGCAAGGAAATTCACAATTGTGTGAAAAAAATCGTAATTGCAAGAAAAGTCACAATTGCTAGACAGAATTGCAAGAAAAAAGTCGCAATTTGTGTGAAGTAAATTGGAATTGTGTGAAAGGCCATAATTGCGAGGAAAAAAATATTCACAATTGCGAGAAAAAGGGTGCAATTGTGTGACAAAAAAAATCGTAATTGTGAGTCCGAATTGGAAGAAAAAAGGCAAATGAATGAAAAGAATCGTAATTATGAGAAAAGTCACAGAAAAAAAGTTTCAGTTGCGAGAAAGTGTGCAATTGCGTGACGAAAAAAATCGTAATTACGAGAAAAAAGGCACAATTGCAAGAACAGTCGCAATTGCGTGAAAATTCAAAATTGCTTGTAAAAAAAATCGTAATTGCAAGAAAAAAGGTACAATTGCAAGAATAAAGTCGCAATTGCGAGAAAAGTAGCAATTCTGTGAAAATTCATAATTGCGTAAAAATATATATATATTTTTTCAAAGGCAGAGTTGTAAGAAAAAAGTCAATGATAAACGAAAAGAATCGTAATTGCGAGAAAGTCACAATGGCGAGAAAAAGGGTGCAATTGCGTGACAATTTTTTAATTGTGAGTCAGAATTGCAAGAAAAAAGGCAATAGAATGAAAAAAATCGTAATTGCGAGAAGTTGCAATTGCGTGAAAATGCAACATTTGGTGAAAAAAGTAGCAATTATCAATATTCAATGTTTTTATTCGTTGGCGCAAACACGTTTCCATACGACAGTAACTCAAACTAAATGCACTAAAGCCTATCAACTAAACATTTTGTGTTTTGAATTTTAAAAATCTAACTCAAAATATTAAGAAACGATAACATGACCGATTCCCAGACGCGTGTAGATGAGGGAATCCCATGATCCTCTGGGCTGAAGCCTGGCCTCCATCAGGTCCTGTAGACGTCTGACGCTGTATGAAATACCTCTGGATGTACTCGTTTAATGATCAACTGACTAATTCATAATCTTATTATTATTATTATTATTGGACACTATGCATTCTAATAAATATTCATGTATATAATTATTGCACAGCCGTCTGTTGAACTACTTTACAGTATTTTGCTAATTCTTTTTGTGAGACGACAGGAATATTTGTACTTTTATAAATTAATTTGTCGTGCCACAGAACTATTGAAGCGGAGAGTACACACACAAACACTGAGAAACACGGAGGGTGTGTGTCTCTGTCACTCTTGCTGTTGTTTTGCCTCTGAATTCATGGAGTTATAGTTCCGATGAATTACAGGAACACTTTACAGGTATGACATCATCATAAGTTCAACAGTGACTCGTCAGAAATATGATTTATTGGACCCGAGCTGAGATTAATCCATAACATGACCCGCTAACGGCCTTTATTGTGAAGACCGGATTATGAACGAAATGAAGTTTCACTGCAACTGATTTTAATAAAAGGCCTTTATTGACAATATAAAAACACTGCAGTATGATTATTATTATTATTATGATGATGATGATGATGTACAGTCTAGTTGTGTTCAGCATCTCTAACAGAACTACAAACTAACACAACACACTTGAGTTCAAAGGGTTAACCTGTGTGTGAGTGTGTGTCTGTGCGTGTGTATATGAGTGTGTGTGAGTGAGTGTGAGTGAGTGTGGGAGCGAGTGTGTGTGTGTGTGTGTGTGT
>CM042261.1:43701259-43713759 GCA_023566225.1 Romanogobio albipinnatus | reverse complement strand
ACAGTCATGAGGAGGAGGCGGGAGCTAAACGGCCGTGATGAAGAAGCTCCACTCACCGGCCTGCTGCTCCTCCCGCTTCACCCGCACCCCCAGCTCCCCCACGCCCTCGTCCGCCTCCACCCTCTGCTCCTCGTCCTCCTTCGCTCCTCGGAGCCGGACGCGGATGCGGTGCGTTTCGATGGAGGGCAGGGGCGGGACGGTGCACTCGGGCTCCGAGCGGAGGGGGAACGTGAGGCCGGCGCGGCTCCAGCGGCTCTGAGGGCGCCTCCAGGTGGCCAGAGGGGGGAGCGCGCCCTGCGGACGCTTCTCCGGTTCGCCCGCCGCGTCCTCCGGGTCGGCGAAGCAGCAGTCGGAGCTGCTGGGCGACTGATGGCTCGAGGAGGTCGCCCCGCCCGGGCTGACCTGGGCGAGGGGTCGCGACCTCTTGAGGATGTCCGTGCACTTGTCCACGATGTGCCACATCTGCAGGAAGCTGGCCACGGTGACGTAGTTGATGATGTCGTCGCGCACGATGCTGAGCTGGCCGGTGTAGGCGGAGTTCAGGACGCTCTCGAAGGCCAGCGGGTCCATGACCGAGGGAAGGGACACCGTGGTGACGTTCTTCAGCAGGACCTGGACACAGCAGAACCAGCGCCCATGTGAGACTCAACACACACCCCCATCTCATCCAGCTTCACCCACAGGACACACTGAAGTCACTATATGGATTTCTTGCATGAGATGGGGGTGTGTGTGTTATGTCCCGAACACTAGAATCTCCTGATCACACTGAACTGATGATGACCCTGAGAGATTCACTGGAGAACAGACATTTAATCATCAAAACTAAAGCCAATGTGTTCAGAGCAATCAACTTCATTCACAGGATAGTCATTTTCATACCCAATGACGGATATTTGTTCTGGTTTTAAAGGGTTAGTTCACCCAAAAGTGAGAATAATGTGATGTGTTCCACACCCGTCAGACCTGCGCTCATCTTACCAGTGACATTTACTCTCTCAAGATCCATTAAAGCACTAAACAACTAATATAAAGAATATTTTTGGTGCGCCAAAATAACTAAATAACGACTTATATAGTGATAACCAATTTAAAAAACATTTCATGAAACTTTGGAGCGTATCGAATCAGCGAGTCGAATCATTGGGTCGGAGCGTATCGAATCAGCGAGTCGAATCAGTGGTTCGGAGCGTATCGAATCAGCGAGTCGAATCAGTGGTTCGGAGCGTATCGAATCAGCGAGTCGAATCAGTGGTTCGGAGCGTATCGAATCAGCGAGTCGAATCAGTGGTTCGGAGCGTATCGAATCAGCGAGTCGCATCATTGGGTCGGAGCGTATCGAATCAGCGAGTCGAATCAGTGGTTCGGAGCGTATCGAATCAGCGAGTCGAATCAGTGGTTCGGAGCGTATCGAATCAGCGAGTCGCATCATTGGGTCGGAGCGTATCGAATCAGCGAGTCGCATCATTGGGTCGGAGCGTATCGAATCAGCGAGTCGCATCATTGGGTCGGAGCGTATCGAATCAGCGAGTCGAATCAGTGGTTCAGAGCGTATCGAATCAGCGAGTCGAATCAGTGGTTCGGAGCGTATCGAATCAGCGAGTCGAATCAGTGGTTCGGAGCGTATCGAATCAGCGAGTCGAATCAGTGGTTCGGAGCGTATCGAATCAGCGAGTCGCATCATTGGGTCGGAGCGTATCGAATCAGCGAGTCGCATCATTGGGTCGGAGCGTATCGAATCAGCGAGTCGCATCATTGGGTCGGAGCGTATCGAATCAGCGAGTCGAATCAGTGGTTCGGAGCGTATCGAATCAGCGAGTCGAATCAGTGGTTCGGAGCGTATCGAATCAGCGAGTCGAATCAGTGGTTCGGAGCGTATCGAATCAGCGAGTCGAATCAGTGGTTCGGAGCGTATCGAATCAGCGAGTCGAATCAGTGGTTCGGAGCGTATCGAATCAGCGAGTCGCATCATTGGGTCGGAGCGTATCGAATCAGCGAGTCGAATCAGTGGTTCGGAGCGTATCGAATCAGCGAGTCGAATCAGTGGTTCGGAGCGTATCGAATCAGCGAGTCGCATCATTGGGTCGGAGCGTATCGAATCAGCGAGTCGCATCAGTGGTTCGGAGCGTATCGAATCAGTGAGTCGCATCATTGGGTCGGAGCGTATCGAATCAGCGAGTCGCATCATTGGGTCGGAGCGTATCGAATCAGCGAGTCGCATCATTGGGTCGGAGCGTATCGAATCAGCGAGTCGCATCATTGGGTCGGAGCGTATCGAATCAGCGAGTCGAATCAGTGGTTCAGAGCGTATCGAATCAGCGAGTCGAATCAGTGGTTCGGAGCGTATCGAATCAGCGAGTCGAATCAGTGGTTCGGAGCGTATCGAATCAGCGAGTCGAATCAGTGGTTCGGAGCGTATCGAATCAGCGAGTCGCATCATTGGGTCGGAGCGTATCGAATCAGCGAGTCGCATCATTGGGTCGGAGCGTATCGAATCAGCGAGTCGCATCATTGGGTCGGAGCGTATCGAATCAGCGAGTCGCATCATTGGGTCGGAGCGTATCGAATCAGCGAGTCGAATCAGTGGTTCGGAGTGTATCGAATCAGCGAGTCGCATCATTGGGTCGGAGCGTATCGAATCAGCGAGTCGAATCAGTGAGCCGATTCAGTGGTTCGGAGCGTATCGAATCAGCGAGTCGATTCAGAGGTTCGGAGTGTATTGAATCAGCGAGTCGATTCAGAGGTTCGGAGTGTATTGAATCAGCGAGTCGATTCAGAGGTTCGGAGTGTATTGAATCAGCGAGTCGATTCAGAGGTTGGGAGCGTATCGAATCAGCGAGCCGATTCAGTGGTTCGGAGCGTATCGAATCAGCGAGTCGAATCAGTGAGCCGATTCAGTGGTTGGGAGCGTATCGAATCAGCGAGTCGCATCATTGGGTCGGAGCGTATCGAATCAGCGAGTCGAATCAGTGAGCCGATTCAGTGGTTGGGAGCGTATCGAATCAGCGAGTCGCATCATTGGGTCGGAGCGTATCGAATCAGCGAGTCGAATCAGTGAGCCGATTCAGTGGTTCGGAGCGTATCGAATCAGCGAGTCGATTCAGCGAGTCGAATCAGCGAGCCGATTCAGTGGTTCGGAGCGTATCGAATCAGCGAGTCGATTCAGAGGTTCGGAGTGTATTGAATCAGCGAGTCGATTCAGAGGTTGGGAGCGTATCGAATCAGCAAGTCGCATCATTGGGTCGGAGCGTATCGAATCAGCGAGTCGAATCAGTGAGCCGATTCAGTGGTTCGGAGCGTATCGAATCAGTGGTTCGGAGTGTATCGAATCAGTGAGCCGATTCAGTGGTTCGGAGCGTATCGAATCAGCGAGTCGAATCAGTGGTTCGGAGTGTATCGAATCAGCGAGTCAAATCAGTGGTTCGGAGCGTATCGAATCAGCGGTTCGGAGCGTATCGAATCAGCGAGTCGAATCAGTGGTTCGGAGCGTATCGAATCAGCGGTTCAGAGCGTATCGAATCCGAGTCGAATCAGTGAGTCGAATCAGTGAGCCGATTCAGTGAGCCGATTCAGTGAGCCGATTCAGTGGTTCGGAGCGTATCGAATCAAAGAGTCGAATCAGTGGTTCGGAGCGTATCGAATCAGCGGTTCGGAGCGTATCGAATCAGCGAGTCGAATCAGTGGTTCGGAGCGTATCGAATCAGCGGTTCAGAGCGTATCGAATCAGCGAGTCGAATCAGTGAGCCGATTCAGTGAGCCGATTCAGTGGTTCGGAGCGTATCGAATCAAAGAGTCGAATCAGTGGTTCGGAGCGTATCGAATCAGCGGTTCAGAGCGTATCGAATCAGCGAGTCGAATCAGTGAGCCGATTCAGTGAGCCGATTCAGTGAGCCGATTCAGTGGTTCGGAGCGTATCGAATCAAAGAGTCGAATCAGTGGTTCGGAGCGTATCGAATCAGTGGTTCGGAGCGTATCTAATCAGTGAGTCGATTCAGCGGTTCGGAGCACCAAAGGCATGTGATTTCAGCAGTTTGGCGGTTTGACATGCGATCCTCACTGATTCGACACGCCCCGAACCGCTGAATCGACTCACTGATCCGACACGCCCTGAACCGCTGAATCGTCTCACTGATTCGACACGCCCCGAACCGCTGAATCGACTCGCTGATTCGATATATATCCAAACGTTAAGGCGAGGAATAACGCTCTTATCTAGCCAAACCATTGGCCATTCTCTGGAAGGAAATGACGGTTATAAGAGCGTTATTCCGAGCTCTTTGAGTGGACCTTAAACCCAATGACCCGCTGACGTCACTACAGGAATATCTTGGATGAGATGGAGGTGTGTATATTTTAATTCTGGAGTGAACCACTCCTTTATCTGAAGACTAAACTTCCACGGTTTTCTGAAATGTTGTGTGGAAATATGCAAAGCAGACGCTATTTAAATAAGCGCTCATTTGCATACATTGAAATCTGGATTTTCTCTCGTCATCACTCAGTGTTTATACCAGCTATGGCAGAAACCGACATGTTCTCTAGTGTCAATCTCAACGAGTTCATCAGTAACACTTCAAAATACACATCCATTACTTCTACATTCATTTACAGAAAGCTAATAAAGTTAAAACTCGTGTCCCGAACACTAGAATATGAACTGAATCTCCTGATCACGCTGAACTGATGATGACCCTGAGAGATTCACTGGAGAACAGACATTTAATCATCAACTTCATTCACAGGATAGTCATCCCTAAACATTTCTCTTTTTCTTTTAATCATGAAGCTAAACTAAACGTGTCATATTTGACAGCTGCTTCTGTAAATCAGAAATGTTAAACAAACGACACAAATATTCAGGCAAATTAATAAACTTTTGTCTAATTTCGCCATTTTGATTTGAAATAGGCCTATGTAATGTCATTTATAATATAATTAACAGACGAGAAATATTAATAAAGCCATTTTCTTCAGATTAGGCATAAGATTAATAGTAATGAATGTGTGCATATTGAAAATGAATAATTCCATGTGTAGCTCTCAGTAAATAAAAAAGCTGTTTTTTTCATCTTGTATTAGGCATAAGATTAATAATGAATGTGTGCATATTGTGAATTAATTTAATAAATTGAGTTCCCCAGCTCTCCTGTTAGCCTTCAGTAAATTAACATGTCTACGAAAATGATTCATAAAACATATAAATATCAGTTAAACATGCGTTTACTTTCTTCACTGACAAAAATGGACGAACTTTATCCGTCATATCTGCCACTGGCATGTGTTCAAGTTATCTCATTATTTGGCGTTCAGAACATCTGCACATGTGTAGATCATAGAAATCAAAATGTCCTCGAACACGATTATAAACCTGCCTACATTGTATGATTATGGGATGTACATATGGTCATGCAGAATAAGGCATTAATATTTGCTTGATAATTAATAATCAGGGTTCCCACTCTTTCATGAACACCAGATTCAAGGACTTTCAAGGACTTTTTAAAGCACCTTTTATTTTAAATCAAGCACAATAAATACGATAAAGGTGGGTGTGTTACTGCCAATTTATCAAATACATACTGTACCTGTGTCTATCATTAATGCAGTAACGCTAAGGCATATACTGACAACTAAAATACAATTTCTAATGAGGAAAACTGTCCAATTTTACAAAATCCAGTGAGGAAAGAGGCTGGTGTACAAGAGCGAGCGAGTTTTAATGAGAGATGCAGCTCTCTTATTCCTGCTTTTAACATTTTTTTCACTCTAGTTTTTGTTTTCTTTTTTTTATAAATCATTACTTAATTAAAACATCAAAATATAGAGATAATAATGTATACATGAATTTTCCAAGTAAATGAAAAGATATGGACAAGTTAATTGTTAGGCATAAAAAACGTGCATAATTATTTATTAAATCACCTGTACATGTACCTTTTTAAAAATCAATTTGAAGGCTTTTAAGACCTGCACATATTTTATATTAAACATATATAATAACAGCCCATTTCAAATGTTAACGTGCTTTTCTTCTTTTTATTTTTTGAGCGGTGATGAAATATTGCTCTTGTAAATACTTGCCAGCATTTCAGTAATGAAAGTCTAGATCTTTAAAATGCATCAAAATTACAGCAAAGCGCAACCGTACGGTGCTCTGCAGGGGTCAAAAAGGATATAAACAGTGAATTTTGAAGTGATCTCATCTTGAAAACTCAGAGATGTGGATTCGGACGGCAATGAAATGACCACCCGACCTTGGTGTTTGTCTAAAACAGTGGGTAATTCGGCCGGGGATTTTTACGCGGGTGATGGGAGAAAAACACTGACATTCTGGATTCGGACGGCAATAAAATCCCAGACTAGCCCCTGACAATGATGAAAATACCTCACGACCCCACGAGAAACAATTACCATCCGAATAGGGCTTTTGACAGTAGATGGTGCTTATGGAACAGCAGAAATATATTGAAACAGCTTCCTCCCATAATGCTGTTTTGTTCTGGCTTTGGCAGCGCACGAAGGCCAATTTTTGTAATAGCACCATGCTACTCTAACAAAATGCAGTTCATGCTTAATTCAAGCACTTTCAAGGACCTATGTTTGTTTTCAAGTACTTTCCAGGCCTTGAATCCATGTGTCTGAAATTCAAGAACTTTCAAGTACTTTCAAGAAGCGTGGGAACCCTGAATAATAAACAGCTGATATCCTAATATGCATACTAATAAGCTACTAGTTAATAGTGAGAATTGGACCCTAAACTAAAGTCTTACCATTTTTTTCCTAGTCGAACACAAATGAAGATTTTTAACAGTGTGACAGTCGTATGATGATGTCGATGGGGATATTGTAGAGTATGAGAGCAATGAGAGTAAACACACACACATGTGAATCCTCATTAACCCCTGCGGCTCGTGGAGACACACTGATGTCTGAAGACACCAAACCATCGCTCTCTGTGAGAATCCCAACAGTATTTGTGCTATTTTTTTACCTCTTATCAGACGAATGTCATCTAGTATTCCCAGCGCCATAACTTCCAGCGAATAAGGTCAAAATACTACCGTGATCATAGATATATATACGTAGATGCCTCATTCGACCGATTCGCATGCACTAATGAGGGATCTATGTATATCTCTATGATCGCGCCGGTATTTTGACTAGTGGTGTCAACAATAATCGATTCAGCGATGCATCGCAATGCGGGGCATGCACGATTCAGCATCGATGCGGCAAAGTGCCATAATCGATTATGTCACCGTTTATTTTCTGGCCTTGAGTTGGACAATAAAGTTGTGAAGTTTCAATTACTTCCTGGGTCATAACAACAACAATCAAGATTGCTGAGGCGGAGGGAGATGACCGCGATAGATGGGTAATTAAAAACGCACCCAAAGCTTGGAAAGCGGACATCTGGGCACATTTCGGATTCTGACGCCGGCTTCACACTGCACGCGTTAGCAGTGGATTCACACTGGCAGCGTTTGTCTCGCGCAGCTCGTATATTGCAAATACAGACAAATATTGTACATTATGTCACATTTTCCGGTCTTCTCCTCCGAGCCCCGTCTGTCTCGTGCTTTGATTTATGATGGGCAGCATATGCTGCAAATGCGACCGTGTTCCCCTCTGTCCCAAACACACATGCATATAACTTGTTGTATACAAGTAGTTCACATGATAAATGTAAGTTAACATTAAAGTGAATATATGCTTCTAGTTTTAATAATTTAAACAGGCTTTTGAAGTTTGGTGTTGTGTTTTTAATTTTTTTAACAGCTCTGGATGTCATATGGTGATTGTGAAACACACGGGGCACTTCACTACATGATTTCATGGTGAAATTTGTTATTTTCCATGTTAATCTGGTCAGTTTTGATCAAGAACAATCCACTGTGGCTTTAAATCAGCGTGAGCAGCGCGGCAAAAATAGACTAGGCGCCGAAACGATCGCGGCACTGCTGCTCCTGCTCCTGCGATGCGATGAGCTGCCGCGCCGCCTCTGCGTGCGATGTGAATGCTCTAATCTGTTAACATGGGCGCCGAAAAAAATACGCGCTGCTTACGCCCTGCTAACGCGCCTGCCACACTAAAATCAAGCACGTTGGCAATACAACTAACTTCACGAACCATGTTTATCGTTGGCATCCTGAGTTGGCTTCAACAACAACAACAACAACAACAACAACACAAAAAGTCGACACATCCCAGCCAAGAATTGACGAGTCGCTAGTGTCAACGTTACTGTGTGTGTTGCACTGAATATTTCTATTGCTGGGTGCCTGGGTGGTGGTTGTTGTTACAATAGTGTGACTGTAATTACGGATTAATATTTGCACAGGAGTTCATGAAGTGCCCTGTCTTAGAGCTTTTTACTGTGTGTAAAAAAAACACTTATTTTCACTGCTGGAAAAAGTTGGCTTAGTTGGTTTTTATTGCTCTATATAATTTCAAATGGTTCTAAAGCAGAGAGAAGAGAAACATTTCTTATTCAAAGCACTGAAAGCAGTGATTTATGTTTTCTTTTTCAGGTTTGAAAAATGCCATATCCAATACCCTGTACCTTTCAATTTTATTTTATTTAATGACATTTAATGTCAAAGATACAGGAGAGTGATAATACACACATAGCAGCCAATAAAATCTGTTGTTCAATATCTGACTGCTTGTATTGCCTCATGACTGATTAAAAATTTGCCTTGTTGTGTGCAGTAGAATTTTGATGCATCGTAGAATCGAATTGCATCGAATCGTTACCTGGTGAATCGTAATCGAATCGAATTGTGAGGGCAGTGCCAATGCACACCCCTAATTTTGACCTTGAAATAAAATGAAAAAAATTAAATCCATTTATTAAATATGGATATTTTTCTTACACAAACGCATCGATTGGCTTCAGAAGGCCTTTATTAACACCCCGGAGCTGCGTGGAGCAGTTATATGACGGACAGATGCATTTTTATGGACTTCAAAAACAGAGCAACTATATTAATATAACTCAGATTGTATTCGTCTGAGAGAAGAATGTCACACACACACCTCGGATGACTTGAGGGAGAGGAAATCACGGGCTAATTTTCATTTTGGGGTGAACTGTCCCTTTAAGAGTAAATGTAGAGGTGCTGGTACCGGTGAGTACCGCCACACTTCAGCATTGGTTTAAGCACAAACTCAATTAATTTTGTTCAATTTCTCAGAAAACAAGATTCATTTTGCATGTCAAGTAAATGACTCTTGATTTAAGGATGTTTAGATCATTAAAAACACATGATATTTAATGCAAGAAACCCTGTGCATGCTTTAAATGACGTATAACACACCTTCAGGATAGAGCTGTGTGTGTGTGTGTGTGTAGCTGCTGGAGAGATTTCGGAACGGTTTGGAAGCCGATAACCGAAGTATTGGCCGATAAATGGACAAACACGTGGTCGTGAGACAGCAGAGAGTAGCTAGCGCTCTGTAGAGAAGTTTGTCCCTTTAGGGCTACCGTAGAAACATGGCGACACAAAATGGCGGCTTCACTGTATCCGCGGTGTGTGTAGAGAGAAACGGCTCATTCTAAGATAATAAACACATAACGGTTCATATACAGCACTGAGAACAGAGTTACGCGTATTATACTGCATTTCTGTCACTAGATCCTCATAAATATTACACACTGCACCTTTAAGATCACACGTTCACTCTTTATATGTAAAAATGCTAAAGGCTTCTTGTCACGTCAAATTCAGTGGTGATTTACATAAATAATGTCATATTTTAAATTAAAAATGGTGAACATTTTATTTTAAAAAATGTTGAGTAGTTTGCGTCAGTCTGTTTTTGTTATCGTTTTACGCCCCATCTAATGTGGCGTTCACACCGGACGCGATTCGCGCGAAGGTGGACGCTTGAACATTTTGAGTTTTCTCGCTTCATTCGCGTGTGACAACTACACAACAGACGCGAATTCGCGTCATGGGAGGGGCTTCTATATGAGCCTATATGAGCCAGCTCGTCTCTGTCACTTGACGTCTTTTTTGTAAAAAATACTACTATTAATGTGTGACAAAACGTAGTTTAAAGACTTTTTCAGGCGATAATATAGTTGTTTAAAGCTCAAATCTGTGGTTAATTTATAAAAAGAGCCTATTTGAGCATTTTATCTGGCGTTTTCGGAGTTGTGAGATCCAGGCGATCAGTGGCATTCCACGCTCATTTACCCGGCGAGACCCGCCTTTCCTCGGCTAGTCCTTCTCACATTTGCCGCTGCTCTGGCTCTTTTTTCTGCTCCAGTCTCGTTGTGAAATGGCTGACATAGATTTTGTTGAGAGGGTAGCTGACTGTCCGACCTCCTCACTCACTTTCTTCCAAGCAAGATCCTTTTATTCCTGTTCCTGTAGTGATAGGATGATGTATCACAGCTCCGGGTCTCCACATACGGCCACGATTATCTTG
Source organism: Romanogobio albipinnatus (assembly GCA_023566225.1). Taxonomy (NCBI): domain Eukaryota; kingdom Metazoa; phylum Chordata; class Actinopteri; order Cypriniformes; family Gobionidae; genus Romanogobio; species Romanogobio albipinnatus. The sequence continues at coordinate 43,703,322 of CM042261.1, read as the reverse complement.
TCCTCCATTGTTGTTGGGATTTCTGCCTCCGCTTGTAAATGCGTCACTACTAGAGCAAGCTCGTGATTGGTTAACGCGGCGCGAAATATCCGCCAAAGTTCAGATTTTTCAACTTGAGCGATTCGTGCGAATTGCACTTCAAAATGCTCAATTCGCGCGAATCTCGCCGCAGAATGCCATTTTCGTGTCTCTGCATTGACTTAACATGTAAATCACTCGCGCGAATCACGTCCGGTGTGAACGCACCATCATGGTGCGTTCACACCGGACGCGATTGACGCGAATAAATTGCGCTATTCATGCGAAGGTGGACGCTTGAACATTGAGTTTACTCGCTTCATTCGCACGTGACATTCACTTCACAACCGACGCAAATTCGCGTCATGGGCGGGGCTTCTGCCAGCGGCTCGTCTCGTTGTGAAATGGCCGACATGGGCTGTGTTTACACGTCTTTTTATGTTAAAATGTACTGTTAATGTGTGACAAAACGTAGTTTTAAGACTTTTTCAGTCGATAATGTAGTTGTTTAAGCTCAAATCTGTGGTTTATTTATATAAAGTGTGCCTATTTGTATATTTTATCTGGCGTTTTCGGAGTTGTGAGATCCAGGCAATCAGCGGCGCTCAGCGCTCATTAACGCCGGCGAGAGCAGCCTCTCCTCGGCCAGTCCTTCAGCCGCTGGCTCTGGTGTCTCTGTGGCGTCTCGAGCTATAATTCGTCTTCTAAAGGCCGATCTTTGATCTCATGGATCTATAATTTGTTCCCTGGCGAATCGTTTAGGCTGAGGGAAAAGTGAAGTTTCATTACTTTTTTATTTTTAGGCTATTTATCTTTACATTACCGTTGTAGCCGACTAGCGCAGACTCTGAATGTTTGACTGAATTGTTTGCTTTATTTCATGTGTAGCTTCTTACACCTTTTACTTATACTTCTGTATTATTGATCAAACATAAACTTGCATTTAACAAAAAGAGACTGGCTTGTGTTTCATGTCATTTAATGTTATCACAGTGATAATCATATTGTCTGAACCAGATATTAATATACAGATTTTCTCCTCATTGTTGTCACTACTAGAGCAGCTCCTGATTGGTTAACGCGGCGCGAATATCCACCAAAGTTCAGATTTTTTAACTTGAGCGATTCACGCGAATCACGCGTTCAAAACCACTCAAATCACGCCGCTGCATTGACTTAACATGTAAATCACTCGCGCGAATCGCGTCCGGTGTGAACGCCACATAATAGAGATTGTATCACCGTTACGCCAAGGATTCGGATGTTTTCCGATGTTTGCATTGTTTAAAGGTGCAGTGTGTAAGTTAAGCAGCATCTAGTGGTGAGGTTGTGAATTGCACCCGCTCACCCCTCCCTTTCGGAGCACATAGAGAAGCTAAGGTGGCCCACACAGGACAAACACGTGGTCGTGAGACAGCAGAGAGTAGCTAGCGCTCTGTATAGAAGTTTGTCTCTTTAGGGCTACCATAGAAACATGGCGACACAAAATGGCGGCTTCACTGTATCCGCGGTGTGTGTAGAGAGAAACGGCTCATTCTAAGATAATAAACACATAACGGTTCATATACAGCACTGAGAACAGAGTTATGCGTATTATACAGCATTTCTGTCACTAGATCCTCATTAATATTACACACTGCACCAGTTTGGCCTGTTCTGGTCATCCGGGAGGACTCGTCCCACACACACATCCCAGTTCCCAAGATGTATAATGAATCAATTAAGCATCACACACACACAGTTACTCATGATTGAGTGTTTTCGTATGACGCTGTTCCACTCCACTTTTAGACGCTTGTGAACTTCCCCTCAGGGGATCCCCGCCGCCATTTTGAAGTGCGTTTGTGAAGTGGACGCGGGAAGTTTATGTGTACACTTCAGGCAACTTCATATCCCACAATGCAACACGACTAGACAACTCCACGGTGGATTCAGTGGCTCGGGGTGTTCGGGTTCGGCCGGTAGTGGATATACTCATAACACAGCCCAGCTGGACCCAGCACAGGTCACGAGATGGAGATCCACCCGTGACGTCAGGTCCACAC
>CM042261.1:43686259-43691259 GCA_023566225.1 Romanogobio albipinnatus | reverse complement strand
ATTCCGTGTCAACTTAACCTGAAGTCCCGAGTAAAAAAAGTTGAATTTAGATGTTTGTCTGGTGAACGAAATACATAAACAAATTCAACAATTCTCTCCTGGAGCCGCATTGAGATCCTCATATCTCTGGATCTGAACCATATAGAGCCTTAAAAATGAAGATACCAAAAGAAAGGTTTGTTCAGAACCAACATCTAAAAGGATATTGAGATATCTGTAATATTTCTGGAGTTACAGACACGCAAACTATGGAGAAAAAGTGCTTTTTCTCATCTTTGAGCCATCACCATTGGCATATAATGCAACAAAGATTGATAAAGTCAGCAGATATTACTAATAGAGCGACTGATCTCTGTGTAAAAATAAAATCATGAAGATGCCGATGCTTTAGCTCCGAACCACAGATGAAAATTGAAAATAGACGCTCTACAAAACTTTTGGATTACTCCAAATATTCATACATGGGCTTTTTCACTGTTTATGTTTGTCTTCAGAAAAGAATATTAACAAAATGAAAAATTCTAGCCTGCACGTTTCTGAAATGTGTGTGGTGTGTGTCCCAGCCACGCGCGGGACGGCGTCCATCGTGTCGGAGGTGATGATGTACGTGTCCATCATCGGGCTGCAGCTCTGGCTGCTGGTGGAGATGATCTACTGTTACAGGAAGATCGCCGCAGCGGGAGAGGAAGCTCTGAGAGCCAGCGCGTGAGTGTCCAAACTGAGCTTCTGTAACCACTAAACCCGCAGGTTCATGAGCTCTACATGGAATATTCATACACTACATTCATTTGTCAGCCTCCGACAGAAAACAGGCGTGTGTCATGATGAAACAGCAATCATCTATATAATATATTGTAAAGTATTGTCTATTATCTTAAAATCGTCATGCCTGATAGTCGCATTCATCAGATTAGATATTAGATTAGATATATACTATAGTTACATTCTGCAACATTATAAAGAGTACGCAAAGACTAAACCTGGACTCAGCTCAGACTTTCATCATGCTGTGTGTGTGTGTGTTCTGTGTTCCAGTGCGGAGTATTTAGCCATCGCGTCTGAGGGCAAAGACAACTGCGGCGGTGTGCAGGTCGCAGAATAACACAGGTGAGGTCCACCACACCATCACAAACTAAAGACGACAAACTTATGTGACTTCACAAAGCTTTGTTAGAAGCTTCCTAGCATAAATAATCAAGTTTTAGCATTTTGCTTGCATGAATAAGCACGTTGTTAGCATAAAGAAAACACGTTACTGGCATGCATAAGCATCTTATAAGATGTTTAAACACTTTCTAACATGAATCAGCATATTCATTCATGGGGGAGCGCGGCGTTGGGGGAGCGCGGCGTTGGGGGAGCGCGGCGTTGGGGGAGCGTGGCGTTGGGGGAGCGCGGCGTTGGGGGAGCGTGGCGTTGGGAGCGTGGCGTTGGGGGAGCGTGGCGTTGGGGGAGCGCGGCGTTGGGGGAGCGCGGCGTTGGGGGAGCGTGGCGTTGGGAGCGTGGCGTTGGGGGAGCGTGGCGTTGGGGGAGCGCGGCGTTGGGGGAGCGCGGCGTTGGGAGAGCGTGGCGTTGGGGGAGCGTGGCGTTGGGGGAGCGTGGCGTTGGGGGAGCGCGGCGTTGGGGGAGCACGGCGTTGGGAGAGCGTGACTTTGGGGGAGCGTGGCGTTGGGGGAGCGTGGCGTTGGGGGAGCGTGACTTTGGGGGAGCGCGGCGTTGGGGGAGCGCGGCGTTGGGGGAGCGCGGCGTTGGGGGACCGCGGCGTTGGGGGAGCGCGGCGTTGGGGGAGCGCGGCGTTGGGAGAGCGTGACTTTGGGGGAGCGTGGCGTTGGGGGAGCGTGACTTTGGGGGAGCGCGGCGTTGGGGGAGCGCGGCGTTGGGAGAGCGTGACTTTGGGGGAGCGTGGCGTTGGGGGAGCGTGACTTTGGGGGAGCGCGGCGTTGGGAGAGCGTGGCGTTGGGGGAGCGTGGCGTTGGGAGCGTGGCGTTGGGGGAGCGTGGCGTTGGGGGAGCGTGGCGTTGGGAGCGTGGCGTTGGGGGAGCGTGGCGTTGGGGGAGCGTGGCGTTGGGAGAGCGTGACTTTGGGGGAGCGTGACTTTGGGGGAGCGTGGCGTTGGGGGAGCGTGGCGTTGGGGGAGCGTGGCGTTGGGGGAGCGCGGCGTTGGGGGAGCGCGGCGTTGGGGGAGCACAGCGTTGGGAGAGCGTGACTTTGGGGGAGCGTGGCGTTGGGGGAGCGTGGCGTTGGGGGAGCGTGGCGTTGGGGGAGCGTGACTTTGGGGGAGCGCGGCGTTGGGAGAGCGTGACTTTGGGGGAGCGTGGCGTTGGGGGAGCGTGGCGTTGGGGGAGCGTGACTTTGGGGGAGCGCGGCGTTGGGGGAGCGCGGCGTTGGGAGAGCGTGACTTTGGGGGAGCGTGGCGTTGGGGGAGCGTGGCGTTGGGGGTGCGTGACTTTGGGGGAGCGCGGCGTTGGGGGAGCGCGGCGTTGGGAGAGCGTGACTTTGGGGGAGCGTGGCGTTGGGGGAGCGTGACTTTGGGGGAGCGCGACTTTGGGGGAGCGCGGCGTTGGGAGAGCGTGGCGTTGGGGGAGCGTGGCGTTGGGGGAGCGTGGCGTTGGGAGAGCGTGGCGTTGGGGGAGCAGGGCGTTGGGGGAGCGTGGCGTTGGGGGAGCGTGGCGTTGGGGGAGCGTGGCGTTGGGGGAGCGTGGCGTTGGGAGAGCGTGGCGTTGGGGGAGCGTGGCGTTGGGGGAGCGTGGCGTTGGGGGAGCGTGGCGTTGGGTGAGCGTGGCGTTGGGGGAGCGTGGCGTTGGGGGAGCGTGGCGTTGGGAGCGTGGCGTTGGGGGAGCGTGGCGTTGGGGGAGCGTGGCGTTGGGGGAGCGGGGCGTTGGGGGAGCGTGGCGTTGGGGGAGCGTGGCGTTGGGGGAGCGTGGCGTTGGGGGAGCGTGGCGTTGGGGGAGCGTGGCGTTGGGGGAGCGCGGCGTTGGGGGAGCGCGGCGTTGGGGGAGCACAGCGTTGGGAGAGCGTGACTTTGGGGGAGCGTGGCGTTGGGGGAGCGTGGCGTTGGGGGAGCGTGACTTTGGGGGAGCGCGGCGTTGGGAGAGCGTGACTTTGGGGGAGCGTGGCGTTGGGGGAGCGTGGCGTTGGGGGAGCGTGACTTTGGGGGAGCGCGGCGTTGGGGGAGCGCGGCGTTGGGAGAGCGTGACTTTGGGGGAGCGTGGCGTTGGGGGAGCGTGGCGTTGGGGGAGCGTGACTTTGGGGGAGCGCGGCGTTGGGGGAGCGCGGCGTTGGGAGAGCGTGACTTTGGGGGAGCGTGGCGTTGGGGGAGCGTGACTTTGGGGGAGCGCGACTTTGGGGGAGCGCGGCGTTGGGAGAGCGTGGCGTTGGGGGAGCGTGGCGTTGGGGGAGCGTGGCGTTGGGAGAGCGTGGCGTTGGGGGAGCAGGGCGTTGGGGGAGCGTGGCGTTGGGGGAGCGTGGCGTTGGGGGAGCGTGGCGTTGGGGGAGCGTGGCGTTGGGAGAGCGTGGCGTTGGGGGAGCGTGGCGTTGGGGGAGCGTGGCGTTGGGGGAGCGTGGCGTTGGGTGAGCGTGGCGTTGGGGGAGCGTGGCGTTGGGGGAGCGTGGCGTTGGGAGCGTGGCGTTGGGGGAGCGTGGCGTTGGGGGAGCGTGGCGTTGGGGGAGCGGGGCGTTGGGGGAGCGTGGCGTTGGGGGAGCGTGGCGTTGGGGGAGCGTGGCGTTGGGGGAGCGTGGCGTTGGGGGAGCGTGGCGTTGGGGGAGCGTGGCGTTGGGGGAGCGTGGCGTTGGGGGAGCGTGGCGTTGGGGGAGCGTGGCGTTGGGAGAGCGTGGCGTTGGGGGAGCGTGGCGTTGGGGGAGCGTGGCGTTGGGGGAGCGTGGCGTTGGGAGAGCGTGGCGTTGGGAGAGCGTGGCGTTGGGGGAGCGTGGCGTTGGGAGAGTGGCACAGTGTGAGTGGTCACTGACGGTCAGCTTGTTCTGGTGTCCGCAGGTTTCTCCCAGGAGCCTCTCTCCAGACGCTGCTGTCATTGACTCCTGTTTTTCATCAGCTGCTGTTCTTCTTCTTCTCTCCACCTGACGATCAGATCCTCTGTTCCGCATGACCTTCTTCACGCTATGCATGGATCAAGACCCTCACATCCGGAGGAACTCACGGCATTATTCCTCCACTCAGATAGAAAAGCGCAATACTCTGATTTTGCACTAGAGGTCAGTGAAGAGCAGGAGTCTCTGCTGACCGGGTCACATATCGAGTTCAACGCCACACACACACACACACACACACACACACATGAATATTATAGTTACTATAAGATGATCTGAAAGCCAAACGCAGTGCAATGCTGTAATTGCATGAGTAAACCGTTAATGTGAATGAGATACTTCCTCTAGACGCATAATACGAGCTTGATAGAGTTTATGCATCTTCTCTGTGTAATCCAGTCGGTGCAATATGACAATAAACCCCTAGTTCTCCAATGTAGCAGAGTTATGATGTGAAGCGTAAAGATGATTGGTTTCTGTGCTGAAGTGCATTGTGGGTAAGTGATGGTGCGTCTTAATGCTCACACCGCGACCGGCCAATCACAGCCCTGCGCAGAAAGGAATGCTGGGAAACGCAGTACAGAGAGAGAGAGAGATTAAAGCAGTGGAACTGAATCTTGTGGACTGTTTGATTTCTCAAGGTGTTTATTAACATTATTAATCATCATTCGTCATAAACTCAAACCATCATCATTTAGCATAACATCATATTTCTTAATGATCGTTAAAGAATTGAAGAATTATCATTTATATTACTGTTATTGTTTGCTATATTTTTGCATATTTTCTGTAGGCATGAAATCTGCAAGATTTATTACACAATATTGTACTAAAAATACGAAATGAGCGATGTTTATGAATGATAATTGCTGAATTAAACCTGCTTTTGTTTAAACATTTTGCAGCGTTTGACTAGTTTTGAGAAATATTATGATCAAATATCAACCCCATCATTC
>CM042261.1:43666259-43681259 GCA_023566225.1 Romanogobio albipinnatus | reverse complement strand
TTCACTTAAAAATAGCTATACCTTGAAATTTCTATAACTTGATATATATATATATATATAATTAATTTCATGACTTTTTATGAATTGAAGCATTTCCATAAGTTCTCCAGGTCTTTCATCATAAATCCTCATATGAGAATGATTAGTGAAGGGTCATGTGACAGACTGGAGTAATGATGATAAGTGCAGGGATATATATATTACACTGGAGTGACCAGTGCCCGCAGACCCACCGCACGGACTCCTCACTGGTTCAGAGCTCGGGATCGATCAGTCCACTCATTGGACCGCGCTGTGCCGGGTGCGCGCGCCCATGCGCGTTCCAGCGTGCGTGCGAGTGCGCGCTTGCGTTCGGTGACGGGAGGCGCAAAGTGATCGGCGGATCATTTCGATCAGCATCCCAGATCAATAATATCACCTTGCGTGAGCGCGCCTCGCCGTGCGCGCGCCCGCCCCGACTCCACGGCTCGCGTCTGAGAGCTTTGCGTCATTTTGCCCTTTTATTTTTGAATGTTGTCGCGCTGGAGGAGGGATGATGGATGCTCACAGAGCGAGCTGATCACGGGCAGTGCCGGAGGATCATGTCCTATGTGTCTTCACAAGGTAAGCGCTACAACTGATCACTGATCAATACAGATGATTGACAGCTGATGCTTTTACGTTCTGCTGATCGATAGCGCGCCTTGCAAATGGGCAAACCATAGCGATCGATAACCCGTCGGAATGAGTGGAGCTCGGTAACAGATGCGCGTCGAGCGGGTTATTTATAGATCCCGAACCGAACCGAATCAGGAGCGGCCCGTGCGCGCGCGCGCGAGAGAGAGAGAGAGAGAGAGAGAAACATACTGAGCATCAAAATGATACAAAATAACATGATCAATGTTACAGTGGAATGTGTTGATCGGTTAAAGATGTATTAGTTCAGTAAAACTCGCTCCAGTCCACTCCTGGAGTAAAACACATCCTATAATGAACAGCGAATGACACTTCACAGCTGATGGGTTTAATGTGAACAGGCCTGATTATGCGCTCAGGTGTGTGTGGGGCCAGTGTCCATCACACTGAGGAGTGTGTGTCGTGAGCTGTGATTGGTCATTGATCTCGAGAGGTCGTTGAGCTGAGAGCGCTTCTGTGAATGCAGAGCCAAACGAACTAATCATCCAGCGCTTCATACAGGACATGCTCGACCACAACATTCTTCTGAATAGACTCGATAATGATGCTGGCATTAGTGGAATTGCGTTGTCATGGTTTAAATCACACCTATGCGACCGTTATCAGTTTGTAGCAGTAAATGAAGAGATGTCACACCGATCACATGTTCAGTATGGAGTACCACAAGGCTCAGTGCTAGGACCGCTACTCTTCACCCTGTACATGCTACCACTGGGAGATATCATTAGGAAGCATGGCGTTAGTTTTCATTGTTATGCTGACGATACTCAGCTCTATATTTCTTCACGCCCTGAAGAAACTTACCAATTCACAAGATTAACGGAATGCAGAGCTGATATAAAACACTGGATGACTGGTAATTTCCTGCAACTCAATTCAGAAAAAACTGAATTTTTAATTATTGGACCAAAACCCTCCACAAGTAGTGCCCTAGAATACTGTCTAACACTTGATGCTGCTCTGTCCAGTGCTCGTAGTCAGTGAGGAACCTGGGTGTGCTCTTTGATACCAATCTCTCATCTGAAAGCCACGTTTCTAGCATCTGTAAAACTGCATTCTACCACCTTAATAAATAAACTCCAGCTGGTCCAAAACCAGCAGCTCCAGTTCTTACTAGAACCAGGAAGTGTGACCATATTAGCCGGTTCTGTCAACACTGCACTGGCTGCCTATTAAACATCGCATACATTTTAAAATCTTGTTTATTACTTACAAAGCACTAAATGGTTTATCTCCAGTACTTGAGCGAGCTCTTAACACATTATACTCCATCACGTCTACTGCGCTCTCTAAACTCTGGCCAGCTGATCATACCGAGAATATCCAAATCAACTGCAGGCGGTCGATCCTTTTCCTATTTAGCTCCTAAACTCTGGAACTCTTCCTAGCATTGTTGGGGAAGCACACACACTCTGTCAGTTTAAATCTAGACTAAACACACATCTCTTTACTGTGGCATACACATAAAACACTTCCTCAATGAAATGATTGTTAGGCTGCATTAACTAGGTCAGCCGGAACCGGGAACACTTCCCATAACACCTGATGTACTCGTGACATCATCAGAAGAATGGCATCTACGCTAATGCTAGTCTCTCTGTTTATCCCGAGGTTTTGTACATGAGTTGTGATGTGATTGGTTGGTTAGGGTTACATCTTTTCAACATGATTCAACAGTCATGTTGAATCAAGTTAATGCACACGCAGAGCCCAAAAACATGTTTTTAGAACTTAAATTATGGAATTTCTTAATGTTCAAATCGGCCAGTTTTTAAAAAATGTTTTAAAAAGTTTTTTCTTGGTTGTGTGAACGTTAAGGGAACGTTACATTGTATCATTCTTCAAACGTTAAGAGAACGTTACATTGTGTCATTCTTCAAACGTTAAGGGAACGTTACATTGTGTCATTCTTCAAACGTTAAGAGAACGTTACATTGTGTCATTCTTCAAACGTTAAGGGAACGTTACATTGTGTCATTCTTCAAACGTTAAGGGAACGTTACATTGTGTCATTCTTCAAACGTTAAGAGAACGTTACATTGTGTCATTCTTCAAACGTTAAGGGAACGTTACATTGTGTCATTCTTCAAACGTTAAGAGAACGTTACATTGTATCATTCTTCAAACGTTAAGAGAACGTTACATTGTATCATTCTTCAAACGTTAAGGGAACGTTACATTGTGTCATTCTTCAAACGTTAAGGGAACGTTACATTGTATCATTCTTCAAACGTTAAGGGAACGTTACATTGTGTCATTCTTCAAACGTTAAGGGAACGTTACATTGCGTCATTCTTCAAACGTTAAGGGAACGTTACATTGCGTCATTCTTCAAACGTTAAGGGAACGTTACATTGTGTCATTCTTCAAACGTTAAGGGAACGTTACATTGTGTCATTCTTCAAACGTTAAGGGAACGTTACATTGCGTCATTCTTCAAACGTTAAGGGAACGTTACATTGCGTCATTCTTCAAACGTTAAGGGAACGTTACATTGTGTCATTCTTCAAACGTTAAGGGAACGTTACATTGTATCATTCTTCAAACGTTAAGGGAACGTTACATTGCGTCATTCTTCAAACGTTAAGGGAACGTTACATTGTGTCATTCTTCAAACGTTAAGGGAACGTTACATTGTGTCATTCTTCAAACGTTAAGGGAACGTTACATTGTGTCATTCTTCAAACGTTAAGAGAACGTTACATTGTGTCATTCTTCAAACGTTAAGGGAACGTTACATTGTGTCATTCTTCAAACGTTAAGGGAACGTTACATTGTGTCATTCTTCAAACGTTAAGGGAACGTTACATTGTATCATTCTTCAAACGTTAAGAGAACGTTACATTGTGTCATTCTTCAAACGTTAAGAGAACGTTACATTGTGTCATTCTTCAAACGTTAAGGGAACGTTACATTGTATCATTCTTCAAACGTTAAGGGAACGTTACATTGTATTATTCTTCAAACGTTAAGGGAACGTTACATTGTGTCATTCTTCAAACGTTAAGGGAACGTTACATTGTGTCATTCTTCAAACGTTAAGGGAACTTTACATTGTGTCATTCTTCAAACGTTAAGGGAACGTTACATTGTGTCATTCTTCAAACGTTAAGGGAACGTTACATTGTGTCATTCTTCAAACGTTAAGAGAACGTTACATTGTGTCATTCTTCAAACGTTAAGGGAACGTTACATTGTGTCATTCTTCAAACGTTAAGGGAACGTTACATTGTGTCATTCTTCAAACGTTAAGGGAACGTTACATTGCGTCATTCTTCAAACGTTAAGGGAACGTTACGTTGTGTCATTCTTCAAACGTTAAGGGAACGTTACATTGTGTCATTCTTCAAACGTTAAGGGAACGTTACATTGTATCATTCTTCAAACATTAAGAGAACGTTACATTGTGTCATTCTTCAAACGTTAAGGGAACGTTACATTGTGTCATTCTTCAAACGTTAAGGGAACGTTACATTGTGTCATTCTTCAAACGTTAAGGGAACGTTACATTGTATCATTCTTCAAACGTTAAGGGAACGTTACATTGTATCATTCTTCAAACGTTAAGGGAACGTTACATTGTATCATTCTTCGAACGTTAAGAGAACGTTACATTGTATCATTCTTCAAACATTACTTGTGAATGTTCTCTTTAAAAGTAGAAACATTTAATAAACGCTCCATGAACGATGTACAAACAATGTTTACGTTTTGAGAACATTAAAGCCAAAAATCTTACATATTGTGCCTTTAAAGACCAGATAACACTGAACGAACGTTCTATTAATGGTACAGGAACGTTTATAACTTTAAGAGAACATTCTTTTCGAAAAAAGACTGAAATTCAAATTAGTGACAAACTATTGATTCCAAATTCCACGGATGGTTTAGTAAACTCTTTTTTGAGTAAATGTTTTGTTTTTCCTTTAATAACATAATCTGACGGTCATGTGGTCATGATTGTGATTGTGTTGTTATATTAACAGCTGTGAACCGATGGGGAAGTGTCACTCGCAGCGTTCTGCTCCTCTACTGATGTGTTTCAGTTTCTGCAGTGCTTGAGCATTTGTAACCAATCACAGACTCACAGTTGATCATGTGGTGAACGCAGTGAAATGTTGAAGTTAGCGTGGATGTACCGCCCCATCATTGATGTCAGCCAGAGCTGATGATGCGGTTTAATCATCTTGTTCACATACTGTATAAATAAATATGGCATTTAATATAAATATATTCTATAACATAGTTTATAATTAGTAAATTCTACATACATTTACAGTTGAATAATCTTGTTATTCAACTGTTATAATCTTCATATAACTATGAATAATCACATATAATATATAAATATAATATTTAATATAAATATCTTACATAATATAATTGAAATGCATTTAAACTAGGCAAGGCAAGTTTATTTATCTAGCACATTTTATACACAGTGGGAATTCAAAGTGCTTTACATGAAAAGGAAGGAATAATAAAAAGAGGATGCATAAAAGATTGACATAAAATGCATTAAAAAAAGAGTATACAATAAAGTGCAATCAGAGCTCATTCAGTTCATGCAAAGCTAAATGTGTGTATTGAGTCTGGGTTTGAAAGTGAATTTTACATTAGTTTACAGTGGATAAATCATCTTGTTTAGATATGATATATAAATATAATATTTCATATTTTCACTTTCATGTACACTTTTTTATAATATAATTTAAAAACTTTTACAGTAGTAAATGTATATAATTTGTAAGTTTTACATCAATTTACTGTTGATGGATCGTCTCGTTCACATGCATATTATAATTTAAATATACTTTTACAGTTGTAAATTTATTTGAATTGATAAGTTTCGTCGGGTATCGTCAGCGTAACAGTGAAAACGAATGCCAGTTTATTTATTAGGCGAGCAGGGCAACCACCCAGTAGAGCATTACAATAATCTACAGCTCATGAACGCATCAACTCACTGTTCAGCGTTTGGCACTGAGAGCATGAGCCGTAATTTAGAGATATATGTAAGATGGAGAATGCAGTTTTACAGATACTAGAAACGTGGCTTTCAGATGAGAGATTGGTATCAAAGAGCACACCCAGGTTCCTCACTGACCACGAGCACTGGACAGAGCAGCATCAAGTGTTAGACAGTATTCTAGGGCACTACTTGTGGAGGGTTTTGGTCCAATAATGAGAAACTCCTGCAACTTAATTCCTGAAATTACTGGTCATCCAATGTTTTATATCAGCTCTGCATTCCGTTAATCTTGTGAATTGGTAAGTTTCTTCAGGGCGTGAAGAAATATAGAGCTGAGTATCGTCAGCATAACAATGAAAACTAACGCCATGCTTCCTAATGATATCTCCCAGTGGTAGCATGTACAGGGTGAAGAGTAGCGGTCCTAGCACTGAGCCTTGTGGTACTCCATACTGAACATGTGATCGGTGTGACATCTCTTCATTTACTGCTACAAACTGATAACGGTCGCATAGGTATGATTTAAACCATGATAAAGCAATTCCACTAGTGCCAGCATCATTCTCGAGTCTATTCAAAAGAATGTTGTGGTCGATGGTATCAAATGCAGCGCTAAGATCGAGTAACACTAATAGAGAGATACAGCCACGATCGGATGATAAGAGTAAATCATGTGTAACTCTGATGAGAGCAGTCTCAGTGCTATGATACGCTCTAAATCCTGACTGGAAATCCTCACAGATACCATTTCTTTCTAAAAAGGAACATAATTGTGAAGACACTGCCTTTTCTAGTGTTTCTGACAGAAAGGGTAGATTTGAGATTGGCCTATAATTGACTAATTCTGTAGGATCAAGTTGCGTTTTTTTTAATGAGTGGTTTAATAATAGCCAACTTAAAAGTTTTCGTTACATATCCCGATGACAAAGATGAATTCATGATATTAAGAAGAGGATCTATGACCTCTGGTAGCATCTCTTTTAATAGCCTAGCCGGTACAGGGTCAAGCATACATGTTGTTGATTTTTGATGAGTTTAGCCAATTCTTCTTCTCCTATAGCTGTGTGAGTGTGAGTGTGAGTGTGAGTGTGAGTGTGAGTGAGTGTGAGTGAGTGTCTTCTCTTATAGCAGTGTGTGTGTATGTCTTGATATGTGACTCTGGACCACAAAACCAGTCATAAGAGTCAATTTGATTTAAATTGAGATGTGAACATCATCTGTAAGTTAAAAAGCTGATAAATAATCTCTCCATTGATTGTGGTTTGTTAGGACAATATTTGAAAATCTGGAATCTGAGGGTGTAAAAAAATCTCAAATATTGAGAAAATCTCCTTTAAAGTTGTCCAAATGAAGTCCTTAGCAATGCATATTACTACTAATAATACATTTATGATATATATACGCTAGGACATTTACATAATATCTTCATGGAACATGATCTTAATATTCTAATGACTTTTGGCATAAAAGAAAAATTGATAATTTTGACCCGTACTATGATTGGCTGTTGGCACAGATACACCCGTGAGAAGCAGGACTGCTGTTGAGCTCCACATTTAACAATTTTAGCCAATTCTTCTTCTTCTATAGCAGTGTGTGTGTGTGTGTGTGTGTGTGTGTGTGTGTGTGTGTGTGTGTGTGTGTGTGTGTGTGTGTGTGTGTGTGTGTGTGTGTGTGTGTGTGTGTGTGTCTTCTCCTATAGCAGTGAATGAGTGTACGTTTTCCTCAGTGACACTACAAAGTCTGATGTGATACTGTAGTAGACGGCTGCATGGTTATAGTTTTCTCCCTAATATTATCAATCTGGCAAGTGAAGAATTTAATAAAGTACTGTTTGGAAACATCTGAAGCATGGGCGTCACTAGGCCCTTTTTAGGGGAAAAATTCTGTCCAGCCCCCCTAAAAAATGTGTGATTTCCCTTTCAAACATATGAAACTGGCGGGAGGCTTCGGCTTCGTTCCGTCTTTTAATCAGCGTGCTCTTCAATCCGCAGCGGCGTCGAGCAGAGCGCACGTCAGAAGCAGAGGTGTGTGTGTTGATCTGAGCTCTCATTGGTCTGTCACCGCTCGTCAATGTCAAAATATTTGAGAAAACCAATCATATCAGAGTAGGCGGGCTTTATGTTCACAGAAGCTGCTGAGGCTGAGCGTGAGTCTTAGCAGCACGACTCGACGTCAAGTGAGCGATATGAAGCTAAACTAAACGCTTCATATTTGACAGCTGCTTCTGTAAGTCAGAAATGTTAAATAAATGACAAAAATAGTTGTATTTCGCCATTTTAATTTGTAATATCATTTATAATATAATTAACAAACAAGAAATATTAATAAAGCCGTTTTCTTCAGATTAGGCATAAGATTAGTAATGAATGTGTGCATATTGTGAATTAATTTAATAAATTTAGTTACCTAGCTTTCCTGGTATCCTTCGAAAATGATTCATAAAACATATAAATATCAGTTAAACATGTTTATTTTCTTCACTGACGAAAATGGACAAACTTTATCAGTCATATCTGCCCACTGACATGGTGTTCAAGCTATTGTTATCTAATTTTTTGGCGTTCAGAACATCTTAAAATGCACATATGTAGATCATAGAAATCAAAATTTTCTTGAGGGGCCATGCCCCCGAAACGAAATAATAAACAGCCAATATCCTAATATGCATACTAATAAGATAGTAGTTAATAGTGAGAATTGGACCCTAAACTAAAGTCTTCAAACCCTCACTGAGGCTGAGCCGCCCTACAATGACAATCCTAGACTCGCCCCTGATCTGAAGCTTTATTTTTGGTTAATTTATCCACTGTATCAAATAAATACCTAGGGTTGTGCTTGTTTTCTTCTAAGAGAGTCGAGAAATAAGCAGATCTAGCAGTTTTAAGGCCTTTCTGTATGCAGTAACACTTTCTTTCCACGAAATGCGAAATGCCTCTAGATTAGTTTTCTTCCAGCTGCGCTCCATTACATGTAATTGGTGAGTTTTACCTACATGCACAGTTTGTGAATCGTCTCATTTATATGTAGTCAAATGGCTGTCTGTAAAACCAGTGTTCCTGAACTGATATTATGGGCTGTTCTTGATCTCGGTGTGTTCCCGGATCACGTGGCCTGTTCTGAGCGTTTATGTAAGAATCACACATTGGAAGCATCAATCACAAACGCTCTCGTTTCCCATCATCAGCACTGCTGTAGCAAAGGCTTCTGATAATAAACCTGTTTAATGCAGAAGCCGTGTTCCTGCGAGTTTAGCAGGTTAGCTGTGACATTATGGAAATATTGAGGCTTCTGTGGGCACCAGAAAATGATAAGTCAACACACTTACAGTTAATCTGCTTTGTGAAATAACTTATAATAGCTATAGGTCATTCAGGACGGGGACTTCAGTGTCATCTTTATTAATATCATATGTTTTCTTATCTTACAGTCGCTCTGATTGGCTAAATCTGTCCTCTGACCTTCGGTTTAACATACAGAACTTCTGATAGCTAAGCAGACTTTGAGTTCTTGTTTCTGATGTTGTCCTGGTCAGATGATTAATGTTGACATAAGACTCTATGTTTGTCAGAAGGATCCTGGACTCTAATGTTAGCATGATTTTGTGCATGTTTGTAGAAATCTCAGATACTGCATGAATGACCTTGAGCACGAGGCTGATCATGAGTAAAAGCGTCTCACGGGCTTCCGTACTTCAGGGAGCGCTTGGGAAGCGCGATGGCCTGTGGAAAGTGTGCTGGAGAATGTTTAACAGCACATGTGTTGCGGGTCCAGCTGCCAGAGGAGGAAGAGACTCCCACCTACAGAGAGAGAGAGAGAGAGGGATTACATCCATCACGGTTGCCATGGCAACGCAGAGTTGGCTCCCTCTTCCAGAATAGTTCTCTCCTCTCATCCCGTTTTCATGCTGTACTCAAACACTTCCATCTGACACCCACCTCTCTGCCTTTCCTTTTCCTCTCTTTCATAATCCCTCTCTCTGACGCTATATCGGTCGCTTTAAATCGTTTTTTAGCCGTGGTCGTCATAGTAACAGGCTGGGGGTGTGCGAGCGAGCGCGCGCGTGAGAGAGAGAGTGGGCGTCACGGAAGTGACATCTCTTGGGCTGTAACCCATCTTCCTCCCTCCCTCTCTCTCTCTCTCTCTCTCTCTCTGTGGGGGCGATCAGGACACAAAAGCAAGTGTCAAAATGAGTTTTAAATTTGTCTTGTGTGTGTTTCCATATATGGCGTATTGAGCGTTACTGTGCTGCACATTTATACTCCCAATAATCAGCCTATACGTGCTTTCCATTAATAGTGCACTTGTGTTCGAGTCATGTGACCCGTGCTGGCCTAGAGATGGTGACCTCTCTACTTTTAACATCATACATCGTCATATTGACGTCATCTGTTGAATTTATTAACTGTAGTTATCCCTCCTGCTTCATACTTCATAAAAACAGCATTACTGTTACTGTTAATCAACCCAAAGTTATTCCCCAAATCCTGTTACCCATTCTGGAGTTTAAGAGAAACAGAATTATTAGTCATTGATACAGATAATGTTTGTGTATATAGATTATATGTTGATTAAGATAAAATAATGTTACACAAACCAGAATTTTATACTGTATTTAGACATACATTCATCTTACATTATTGCAGAAATCACAGACTTACTTTAAAATAATTATTAATAAATCATAAAATAATGTAATGATTATTTAAAAAATGATAATTATTTAAATACAACACATATTATTAAGTTTGACCTGATGTTGATGGAAGGTAATACTTTAAGACAAAAAAAATAATTCACCCATCCTGGAGTTTATTCAAATTTTTTTTTATTGAAACATTAAAAAAATTATATATATTGCTGTAAAATATTTGTGTTTATATTTATTTATTTGCTGTACAATAATGTTACACAAACCACACACTGTGTTTAGATATAAATTTAGCGAAACTGAATTGCAAAAATAACACATTTTAAGTAATTATAATAAAATAATGTTACACAAACCAAAATGTTATACTGTATTTAGACTTAAATTTAGCAAAACTGCAGACTTCATTTAAAATAATTATTACTGTAAACCATAAAATACTGTAATAATTATTAATAAAACAATGTAAAATAAAACAGCATGTTATTTATTTTGAACAAATATTGTGTATAAGTGTTCTGATTCAGTTGTATCATATGCACTAATGTGTGTGTGTGTGTGTGTGTGTGTGTGTGTGTGTGTGTGTGTGTGTGTGTGTGTGTGTGTGTGTGTGTGTGTGTGTGTTCAGATGGAAGGTGTGTGTCTCCATGTTCTCGGCCTCACACCCCTCTGAATGGCCACGCACACGATTCCCCCGGCTGGACGCGCCAGATCCGCGTCAGAGATGGAGACCAGTTCTACCTGCTGGATCAAGAGGAGGTGAACACACACACACACACACACACACACACACACACACACACACACACTCTGTGAACACTAGAGGGAGCTGCAGGCCTTTGATGACTCTTTGACTCTCCTGCATTATCAGCATCAGTGCTCTAAACTCTGGTGTGCAGACAAACTAATCATGTAAATATATCATTTTTATATAGAAGCATTAAAATTAATATATATATATATATAAAACACATGATCTTATTCATGGGCGACGGAAGCAAAAAATGTGGGTGGGTCCTCTCTCAGAAAAATCTTACTGGAGTAAATCGCATTTACATTAAGTACAAATGAACCGCCTTGTTTGCTAAACGTCTGGTTGGACAAGACGAGATTACGGAAATGGCCCTATCAGTGCGAGCAGCAGTAGTGTAGGGGTGGACGCATGGCAGAGAGTTTCGACGCAAATCGACCCGCGGTTCGAATCCGCCCTTTGCCGAACTCACTCTACTCCATTTTCCCACCACATATCAGATCAGAAAGGCAATTATTTTCAATAAAAATGAAGAAAATATTAGAAAAGTGGAAATAAAGCGTCTAACGTGTGTTTAATAACGTTTTTACAGGGTTGCCAACTCTCACGCTCTCACTCTGCCCAACTTAATCTCACGTCAAATAGCCAAACCTGCTTTTGATATTAAACAAAGTCTAAGCTTTTACATCTTTAAAAAAAGTTTCTCAATACTTCCAGCGCTGCGTCAATACATGTGAATGGCCTAAGCGGATAGACAGCAGGTTCTGGTAAACAGTACAGTGTGCACTGATTATTACGACAACCATATTTACAGTATCATTATATTATGGAGAGTGATGAGATCAACATTGTTAACATTAATGTTAATGTTACTCTTGTATTTAGTCCTCAGGTATTCCTTAATAATTGCTCACTCATACTCATTGGTGGTCTTAACTATTTTTCAATTAAATAAATGTTCTATATTTTAGTTCAATAATATTTATTTAATATTTTGAGGAGATCTTTTGGTACTAAATACTATTTGTGCAATAATTGTCAATTCATGACCACTTAAAACATTTTTCTTCTAATATTTGTATTATTTATATTACAGTTAGTGTAGTAATTAAGATTAAAATAGAGAATTCCACTGCAAAGAGGAGAATTAGAGTCATTTTGTGGCTAAAATAATAATAATTTTCATTTGTAATGCCATTACCCACTGATGCCTTTATGGCTCTTTAATCAATATACATGTATCTAATCTAGTTACTCAAAAAAGTATTGCAATTTTGTATTTTAATAAATATTTAGATATGATCAAACACTAGATTTCTTTAAATGTGAAATTTTAAAACGTTAATAACTTGTATCCTAATATTTTTAATGATCAGGGGCGTCGGACTCGGGGTAAAACCAGTACTGATTACCAGGGGCCCGAGGGCAGAGAGGGCCCTTGAAGAGTCTGGGATATATTTGACATGGAACACGGGGCCCATCAGGACTGCCTGTGCATAGGGCCCGGGATTTTGTGCTCCGCCCCTGTTAATGATACTCACAAGTGAATATTCATGAATGCGAGCACATATCATTTAACCCAAGAATAGTGCTAAAGCAAACTTATGTTCCCTTATATGTACAGTAGGCTATATACATATGAATTGATACTAAATCAAGATCGAAATTAATATGGACCCCCCCCCCCCCAAAATAAATCAATAAATGACGATTAAAGTGGGTGGGTCTTGTCCAGTGGCTCTGACGCCCATGATCTTATCGCTGCTGCTCTGCTGTTGAATCAGACCTGAGGGTTAAAGGGATAGTTCACCTAAAAGTGAACATTCTGTTATTAATTCCTCAAACTCATGTCGTTCCAACCCGTCAGACTTTCATTCATCTTTGAAATGTTTTTGATGAAATCTGAGAGATTTCTGTCTCCACCAATGAGGTTCATTCTGGTGTTACGCATCACGTCTGAGCTTCAGCGAGAGCCAATGAGGTTCATTCTGGTGTTACTCATCACGACTGAGCTTCAGCGAGAGCCAATGAGGTTCATTCTGGTGTTACTCATCACGACTGAGCTTCAGCAGAGAGCCAATGAGGTTCATTCTGGTGTTACGCATCACGTCTGAGCTTCAGCGAGAGCCAATGAGGTTCATTCTAGTGTTACGCATCACGACTGAGCTTCAGCGAGAGCCAATGAGGTTCATTCTGGTGTTACGCATCACGTCTGAGCTTCAGCGAGAGCCAATGAGGTTCATTCTAGTGTTACTCATCACGACTGAGCTTCAGCGAGAGCCAATGAGGTTCATTCTGGTGTTACTCATCACGACTGAGCTTCAGCGAGAGCCAATGAGGTTCATTCTGGTGTTACTCATCACGACTGAGCTTCAGCAGAGAGCCAATGAGGTTCATTCTGGTGTTACGCATCACATCTGAGGTTCATTCTGGTGTTACGCATCACGACTGAGCTTCAGCGAGAGCCAATGAGGTTCATTCTGGTGTTACGCATCACGTCTGAGCTTCAGCGAGAGCCAATGAGGTTCATTCTGGTGTTACTCATCACGTCTGAGCTTCAGCGAGAGCCAATGACGTTCATTCTGGTGTTACTCATCACGACTGAGCTTCAGCGAGAGCCAATGAGGTTCATTCTGGTGTTACTCATCACGACTGAGCTTCAGCGAGAGCCAATGAGGTTCATTCTGGTGTTACTCATCACGACTGAGCTTCAGCGAGAGCCAATGAGGTTCATTCTGGTGTTACTCATCACGACTGAGCTTCAGCGAGAGCCAATGAGGTTCATTCTGGTGTTACTCATCACGACTGAGCTTCAGCGAGAGCCAATGAGGTTCATTCTGGTGTTACTCATCACGACTGAGCTTCAGCGAGAGCCAATGAGGTTCATTCTGGTGTTACGCATCACGACTGAGCTTCAGCGAGAGCCAATGAGGTTCATTCTGGTGTTACTCATCACGTCTGAGCTTCAGCGAGAGCCAATGAGGTTCATTCTGGTGTTACGCATCACGTCTGAGCTTCAGCGAGAGCCAATGAGGTTCATTCTGGTGTTACGCATCACGACTGAGCTTCAGCGAGAGCCAATGACGTTCATTCTGGTGTTACTCATCACGTCTGAGCTTCAGCGAGAGCCAATGAGGTTCATTCTGGTGTTACTCATCACGTCTGAGCTTCAGCGAGAGCCAATGAGGTTCATTCTGGTGTTACGCATCACGACTGAGCTTCAGCGAGAGCCAATGACGTTCATTCTGGTGTTACTCATCACGTCTGAGCTTCAGCGAGAGCCAATGAGGTTCATTCTGGTGTTACGCATCACGACTGAGCTTCAGCGAGAGCCAATGACGTTCATTCTGGTGTTACGCATCACGACTGAGCTTCAGCGAGAGCCAATGAGGTTCATTCTGGTGTTACGCATCACGTCTGAGCTTCAGCGAGAGCCAATGAGGTTCATTCTGGTGTTACGCATCACGACTGAGCTTCAGCGAGAGCCAATGACGTTCATTCTGGTGTTACTCATCACGACTGAGCTTCAGCGAGAGCCAATGAGGTTCATTCTGGTGTTACGCATCACGACTGAGCTTCAGCGAGAGCCAATGAGGTTCATTCTGGTGTTACTCATCACGTCTGAGCTTCAGCGAGAGCCAATGAGGTTCATTCTGGTGTTACTCATCACGTCTGAGCTTCAGCGAGAGCCAATGAGGTTCATTCTGGTGTTACGCATCACGACTGAGCTTCAGCGAGAGCCAATGAGGTTCATTCTGGTGTTACGCATCACGACTGAGCTTCAGCGAGAGCCAATGAGGTTCATTCTGGTGTTACGCATCACGTCTGAGCTTCAGCGAGAGCCAATGAGGTTCATTCTGGTGTTACGCATCACGTCTGAGCTTCAGCGAGAGCCAATGAGGTTCATTCTGGTGTTACTCATCACGTCTGAGCTTCAGCGAGAGCCAATGA
>CM042261.1:43643759-43661259 GCA_023566225.1 Romanogobio albipinnatus | reverse complement strand
CGCCCACGCAGGATCATTCCTGCCTCGCGCGCTGCGCGTCTAACCCGCGCGCTGAACACATCACATTTATGTGAAGACGATGCTGCGGGAGTAACGGGATGGTGATCGCGCGCACATTAACACCATCGGCGACATGACAAACGCGCTTCTGTCGCATTCGCCGCGGAGCGAACGATGAGCGCCGGTGGGAACCTGCGCGTTACCCTGGAAACGGCGGAGACTCGAGCGAGCGCAGGCCGAGCAGAGCGCAGCGACAGCCGGACTGAAGACAGAGGAACAGCCGCTGCAGGACGCGGAGCTCCGGTGGAGTCGCACTGCTGTCACTGGAGTGGATGTGCGCGAATCATGCATGTGTTCTCACGATGGAACGAGTTGCCTTTTCAATAAGCCAGTGATGAAGATGATGAAGAAGAGCACATGTCCACAGCAAACTTCACTGCATCACTGGCGCCTGTGAGCGACAGAACTGATCTGAGGACAGTGAGAATGACAGATGACGGAGGGACCGTTTGACTGAACACGCTGGACATTTAGTGGACAGAGAGAGAGAGAGAGAGAGAGAGACGCGCTGAGGCCTGACGCCTCCTGTCTCTCTTCTTCGGTAAGTCACCGATACTGTAACTAATACTGTACTGACCGATAATCTGCCCTCGACATTGAATCATATCAAAGTAAATAATGATGTTTACACAGAATCGGTTCCATTTTCCACATTGAAGAGTTTTCTTGCGCATATATAAATATGCTGTTTTAAGTGTTGTAGTATTGTTTTAGATTCTACAGCAGGTGCTCATCCATCCAAGGTCGTTCTCTCTTAATCTCCACTGCAGCATCAGCTCTTCTCTCTCTGAGTCTGAAACGCTTCCATCAGAGATTCAGCCGCTAAGCTCCGCCTCTCTGAGAGCTGCTCTGCTGTGATTGGTCAGAAAGCGAACAGATGGCGAGGGTTTGACCGTCTCAATCTCAGCTGTAGATTATTGTAATGCTCTACTGGGTGGTTGCCCTGCTCGCCTAATAAACAAACTCCAGCTGGTCCAAAACACAGCAGCCTCAAAGTGGTTTGTTCAAAGAGTCAGTCTCTCTAAACCCCGCCTCTCTGAGAGCCTGTGCTCTGATTGGTCAGAAAGCAAGCGCTCATTATCATATCTGAATCTCAGTGATGCGAACGGTAACGATGGCGAGGGTTTGACCGTCTCAATCTCAGCAGAACAACACCAACCAAACTCCTCCAGTCTCAGAGACGACTACAGTGAGTGAGGGCGGGGCTAAGAGACGCTGCTCAGCCAATCAGGACCAGATGCGGGAATTATTCAAATTAACTACAGTGAGTGAGGGGCGGGGCTAAGAGACGCTGCTCAGCCAATCGGGACCAGAGGCGGGCATTAACTACAGTATGTGAGGGCGGGGCTAAGAGACGCTGTTCAGCCAATCACGACAAGAGGGCATTAACTACAGTGTGTGAGGGCGGGGCTAACAGACGCTGCTCAGCCAATCAGGACCAGAGGCGGGCATTAACTACAGTGAGTGAGGGCGGGGCTAAGAGACGCTGTTCAGCCAATCACGACAAGAGGGCATTAACTACAGTGTGTGAGGGCGGGGCTAACAGACGCTGCTCAGCCAATCAGGACCAGAGGCGGGCATTAACTACAGTGAGTGAGGGCGGGGCTAAGAGACGCTGCTCAGCCAATCGGGACCAGAGGAGGGCATTAACTACAGTATGTGAGGGCGGGGCTAAGAGACGCTGTTCAGCCAATCACGACAAGAGGGCATTAACTACAGTGTGTGAGGGCGGGGCTAAGAGACGCTGCTCAGCCAATCAGGACCAGAGGCGGGCATTAACTACAGTGAGTGAGGGCGGGGCTAAGAGACGCTGTTCAGCCAATCAGGACAAGAGGGCAATAACTACAGTGAGTTAGGGCGGGGCTAAGAGACGCTGTTCAGCCAATCACGACCAGAGGCGGGCATTAACTACAGTGAGTGAGGGCGGGGCTAAGAGACGCTGTTCAGCCAATCAGGACCAGAGGCGGGCTTTAACTACAGTGAGTGAGGGCGGGGCTAAGAGGCGCTGTTCAGCCAATCAGGACCAGAGGCGGCCATTAACTACAATGAGTGAGGGCGGGGCTAAGAGACGCTGTTCAGCCAATCAGGACCAGTGGCGGGAATTATGCAAATTAACTACAGTGAGTGAGGGCGGGGCTAAGAGACGCTGCTTAGCCAATCAGGACCAGAGGCGGGCATTAACTACAGTGTGTGGGCGGGGCTAAGAGACGCTGTTCAGCCAATCAGGACCAGAGGCGGGAATTATGCAAATGAACTACAGTGTGTGGGCGGGGCTAAGAGACGCTGTTCAGCCAATCAGGACCAGAGGCGGGCGTTATGCAAATTAGTTACAAACCTACTGAATTACTGACTCATTTCAGTTCCGAATGGCTTATTTTGGCCTTTATTAGCTCTTTATGCTCCAGCATGTTCTGGAAGCGCATCATCGCGGGCACGTTATCATGAATATCTCTTTATATTGAGCTGTTGTGAGTGAGGTCTGCTGTGCAGGAACTCACTGGCACGGTTGTGATTGGTTGCCAGGTCACTGCCCTGCTGTTGCTAGGGTGATCTGGTCATCTGTTTTCTGGTGAGGCAGGTGAAAATGTTACGTCTGATCTCACGGCTGAATCCGTGATCGCCCCCTAAACCCTCATTATTCCCTATGTTCGTCCACTAACACCGTTCACTTGACGGAGTGTGTGACGCCGGACAGCTGTTGTGTGTACTCGTTATTGCAGTGCATTGTGGGATTGAATGAGTGCACTCAGGAGTGTCCACTATGGTTTCGGACACCACTCAGATAATGCCCTATGTAGGGTATAGGGGCGATTTCAGATTCAGCCATGATGTGAGGATCAGAGGTCAGAGGTCGTGTGTTGTCAGGCCGAGCTGCTGTTCATTCGCTCTTTGTAAGCGTCAGCCTCCTGTGGGGGATTGTGGGATTGACTGTTGAGAACATTGGTGTGTGTGACGGGTGATATCTGAGAAAATCACAAAATAAAAATGCAAAAATATATAATATATAATGCAGAGAATTACATTTACTGCAAAATATATTATAAATTAAAATTTTAATGCAAAAATCTGTAATATTTAAAGAATAAAATTTCTGCAAAATATATAATGCATTTATATAGTGCATCATACTATCCCTATAAACCCCTATAGTGCAAAATTATAAATATAATATGAATATATATATATATAATGCAAACAATGAAACTTACTGCAAATGATGTACATGATGTATTAATTTGAATTCATATAGTGCAAAAAATAAAATGCTAAAATATATATAATATATCATGCAAATAAATAAACTTAGTGTAAAATATATTATAAATAGAATTTTTCTAATGCAAAAATACTGCAAATATATGTAATATTGCAAATAATTAAATTTACTGCAAAGTATATCAGGAGTTAAATTGTAATTCTATAGTGAAAAAAGCTGAAAATATATAATAAATATAGCAAAGAATCAAATTTACTGCAAAATATATATTGTATTAAACTGAATTCTTATAGTGCAAAACATAAAATGCAAAAATATACATATATTTTTAATGCAAATAAATACATTTAGTGTAAAATAAATTATAAATAGAATTTTTCTAATGCAAAAATACTGCAAATATATGTAATATTGCAAACAATAAAATATCATGCATTACATTGTCATTTTATAGTGTAAAAAAAAGTAAAATATATAATAAATATAGCAAAGAATCAAATTTACTGCAAAATATATATTGCATTATACTGAATTCTTATAGTGCGAAAATATAATGCAAAAAATGTAAATATACTGTATAATGCAAAGAATGAATTACTGCACAATACATAATGCATTAAATAAAATTCTTCTAATGCAAATATATGTAATATATATGGCAAATAATTAATCACCGATAGTATATAATGTATTAAACTGAATTCATATAGTGCAAAACATAAATATATATATAATGCAGTGGCAGTTTATGAAAGCAGCGTCTGAGAATATAACCTGCATCTGATCATTTCACTGGCACACACTGTGTACAGTAAAGCCAGATGTCAAACACAGCCAATGAAACCATTTTGGTCCAAAATATCTATATTTAGGTTTGTGTTGATTCTGCAGATGTGAAGTGATCTGCTCCAGCACAGATGTCTGATATATTATTCATATATGATCTTTACTGGCTGTAGATCAGCGTCGGCTTAAAGGGACAGTTCAGCAGAAACACACCTTCATAACAACAGGCACTCATATAACTCATATAACAACTCATTCCCTGGCTTCTGAAGTCATGTGATGCTTTGTGTGGCTATTTACTCAAAACATGATGCAGAACCTTCATATTTCACAACCTATACTTTGTAACAGCTTATACTTTGCCAAGGTCGTGGGTTTGAAATCCAGGGAACGAATGATAATATGTTATGCACCATATATAGACTGAGAGCAATGCAAGTCACTTTGGATAAAAGCGTCTGACAAATGCATAAATGTCAGATATGACTTCTGTTAAAACTATTGGAAACACTTTACTTGAAACCTTTGTCTGATGCAGTATAAAGGTAATCACTGATGATCTCTTCATGAATAATTCTAGTTAATCTGCATTATAATATATAATAAAACACATTTGCAGATATGACGTTGGTTGTTTGTCATGTGTTTTAATTCATTATACTTTCTAAAGGTGTAACAACGTGCTATAATGCATTATAAATATAAAGTTCTGTCATGAAACTTCCCCAGCTTCCCCAGCTCCACCTGTATAGTTCTGCTACTGGTCATTCATCTATGCTTGTGCAGAAGCGTGTCTTACTCACAGCAGTGTGTCGTGTGTGTATTTGCAGTAGCAAGTCCTGTACTTGATCTGCAGCAGAAGCATTAACAGCAGCACTAACACTAACAGCAGCAATAACACTAACAGCAGCAGCAATAACACTAACAGCAGCAGCAATAACACTATCAGCAGCAATAACACTAGCAATAACATCAGCAATATCAGCAGCAATAACAGCAGCAATATCAGCAGCAATAACAGCAGCAATAACATCAGCAATATCAGCAGCAATATCAGCAGCAATAACAGCAGCAATATCAGCAGCAATAACAGCAGCAATAACATCAGCAATATCAGCAGCAATATCAGCAGCAATAACAGCAGCAATAACATCAGCAATAACATCAGCAATAACATCAGCAATATCAGCAGCAATAACATCAGCAATATCAACAGCAAAAACAGCAGCAATAACATCAGCAATAACATCAGCAATAACAGCAGCAATATCAGCAGCAATAACATCAGCAATATCAACAGCAAAAACAGCAGCAATAACATCAGCAATATCAGCAGCAATAACATCAGCAATATCAGCAGCAATAACATCAGCAATATCAGCAGCAAAAACAGCAGCAATAACATCAGCAATATCAGCAGCAATATCAGCAGCAATAACAGCAGCAATATCAGCAGCAATAGCATCAGCAAAAACAGCAGCAATGACATCAGCAATGTCAGCAGCAATAACAGCAGCAATAACAGCAGCAATATCAGCAGCAATAACATCAGCAATATCAGCAGCAATATCAGCAGCAATAACAGCAGCAATAACAGCAGCAATATCAGCAGCAATAACATCAGCAATATCAGCAGCAATAACAGCAGCAATATCAGCAGCAATAACATCAGCAATATCAGCAGCAATATCAGCAGCAATAACATCAGCAATATCAGCAGCAATATCAGCAGCAATAACAGCAGCAATAACAGCAGCAATATCAGCAGCAATAACAGCAGCAATATCAGCAGCAATAGCATCAGCAATAACATCAGCAATATCAGCAGCAATAACAGCAGCAATATCAGCAGCAATAACATCAGCAATATCAGCAGCAATATCAGCAGCAATATCAGCAGCAATAGCATCAGCAATAACATCAGCAATATCAGCAGCAATAACAGCAGCAATATCAGCAGCAATAACATCAGCAATATCAGCAGCAATAACATCAGCAATATCAGCAGCAATAACATCAGCAATATCAGCAGCAATAACAGCAGCAATATCAGCAGCAATAACAGCAGCAATAGCATCAGCAATAGCAGCAGCAATAACAGCAGCAATAACAGCAGCAATAGCAGCAGCAATAACAGCAGCAATAACAGCAGCAATAACAGCAGCAATATCAGCAGCAATAACATCAGCAATATCAGCAGCAATATCAGCAGCAATAACATCAGCAATATCAGCAGCAATATCAGCAGCAATAACAGCAACAATATAGCAATATCAGCAGCAATAACAGCAGCAATAACAGCAGTAATATCAGCAGCAATATCAGCAGCAATATCAGCAGCAATAACAGCAGCAATATCAGCAGCAATATCAGCAGCAATAACAGCAGCAATATCAGCAGCAATAACAGCAGCAATAACAGCAGCAATATCAGCAGCAATAACAGCAGCAATAACAGCAGCAATATCAGCAGCAATAACAGCAGCAATAACAGCAGCAACATCAGCAGCAATAACAGCAGCAATATCAGCAGCAATAACAGCAGCAATATCAGCAGCAATAACAGCAGCAATAACAGCAGCAATATCAGCAGCAATAACAGCAGCAGCAGTAATATCAGCAGCAATAACAGCAGCAATATCAGCAGCAATAACAGCAGCAATATCAGCAGCAATATCAGCAGCAGCAGTAATATCAGCAGCAATAACAGCAGCAATATCAGCAGCAATAACAGCAGCAATAACAGCAGCAATATCAGCAGCAATAACATCAGCAATATCAGCAGCAATATCAGCAGCAATAACAGCAGCAATATCAGCAGCAATATCAGCAGCAATAACAGCAGCAATATCAGCAGCAATAACAGCAGCAATATCAGCAGCAATAACAGCAGCAATAACAGCAGCAATATCAGCAGCAATAACAGCAGCAATAACAGCAGCAATATCAGCAGCAATAACAGCAGCAATATCAGCAGCAATAACAGCAGCAATATCAGCAGCAATAACATCAGCAATAACATCAGCAATAACAGCAGCAATAACAGCAGCAATATCAGCAGCAATAACAGCAGCAATATCAGCAGCAATATCAGCAGCAATAACAGCAGCAATATCAGCAGCAATATCAGCAGCAATAACAGCAGCAATAACAGCGGCAATATCAGCGGCAATAACAGCAGCAATATCAGCAGCAATAACAGCAGCAATATCAGCAGCAATAACAGCAGCAATAACAGTAGCAATATCAGCAGCAATATCAGCAGCAATAACAGCAGCAATAACAGCAGCAATAACAGCAGCAATAACATCAGCAATAACAGCAGCAATATCAGCAGCAATATCAGCAGCAATAACAGCAGCAATAACATCAGCAATAACAGCAGCAATATCAGCAGCAATAACAGCAGCAATATCAGCAGCAATAACAGCAGCAATAACATCAGCAATATCAGCAGCAATAACAGCAGCAATATCAGCAGCAATAACAGCAGCAATATCAGCAGCAATAACAGCAGCAATAACAGTAGCAATATCAGCAGCAATATCAGCAGCAATAACAGCAGCAATATCAGCAGCAATAACAGCAGCAATAACAGCAGCAATAACAGCAGCAATATCAGCAGCAATAACAGCAGCAATATCAGCAGCAATAACAGCAGCAATATCAGCAGCAATAACAGCAGCAATAACAGTAGCAATATCAGCAGCAATATCAGCAGCAATAACAGCAGCAATAACAGCAGCAATAACAGTAGCAATATCAGCAGCAATATCAGCAGCAATAACAGCAGCAATAACAGTAGCAATATCAGCAGCAATATCAGCAGCAATAACAGCAGCAATAACAGCAGCAATATCAGCAGCAATATCAGCAGCAATAACAGCAGCAATAACATCAGCAATAACAGCAGCAATATCAGCAGCAATATCAGCAGCAATAACAGCAGCAATATCAGCAGCAATAACAGCAGCAATATCAGCAGCAATATCAGCAGCAATAACAGCAGCAATATCAGCAGCAATAACAGCAGCAATAACAGTAGCAATATCAGCAGCAATAACAGCAGCAATATCAGCAGCAATAACAGCAGCAATAACAGCAGCAATAACATCAGCAATATCAGCAGCAATAACAGCAGCAATAACAGCAGCAATATCAGCAGCAATAACAGGAGCAATATCAGCAGCAATAACATCAGCAATATCAGCAGCAATATCAGCAGCAATAACAGCAGCAATAACAGCAGCAATATCAGCAGCAATAACAGCAGCAATATCAGCAGCAATATCAGCAGCAATAACAGCAGCAATATCAGCAGCAATATCAGCAGCAATAACAGCAGCAATATCAGCAGCAATAACAGCAGCAATATCAGCAGCAATAACAGCAGCAATATCAGCAGCAATATCAGCAGCAATAACAGCAGCAATATCAGCAGCAAAAACAGCAGCAATAACATCAGCAATATCAGCAGCAATAACAGCAGCAATATCAGCAGCAATAACAGCAGCAATATCAGCAGCAATATCAGCAGCAATAACAGCAGCAATAACAGCAGCAATATCAGCAGCAATAACAGCAGCAATATCAGCAGCAATAACAGCAGCAATATCAGCAGCAATAACAGCAGCAATATCAGCAGCAATAACAGCAGTAATATCAGCAGCAATATCAGCAGCAATAACAGCAGCAATATCAGCAGCAATAACAGCAGCAATATCAGCAGCAATAACAGCAGCAATATCAGCAGCAATAACAGCAGCAATAACAGCAGCAATATCAGCAGCAATATCAGCAGCAATATCAGCAGCAATAACAGCAGCAATAACAGCAGCAATAACAGCAGTAATATCAGCAGCAATATCAGCAGCAATAACAGCAGCAATATCAGCAGCAATATCAGCAGCAATATCAACAGCAATAACAGCAGCAATATCAGCAGCAATAACAGCAGCAATATCAGCAGCTATATCAGCAGCAATAACAGCAGCAATATCAGCAGCAATAACAGCAGCAGCAATATCAGCAGCAATAACAGCAGCAATATCAGCAGCAATATCAGCAGCAATATCAGCAGCAATAACAGCAGCCATAACAGCAGCAATATCAGCAGCAATATCAGCAGCAATAACAGCAGCAATATCAGCAGCAATATCAGCAGCAATAACAGCAGCAATAACAGCAGCAATATCAGCAGCAATAACAGCAGCAATAACAGCAGCAATAACATCAGCAATAACAGCAGCAATATCAGCAGCAATAACAGCAGCAATATCAGCAGCAATAACAGCAGAAATATCAGCAGCAATAACATCAGCAATATCAGCAGCAATATCAGCAGCAATAACAGCAGCAATAACAGCAGCAATATCAGCAGCAATAACAGCAGCAATATCAGCAGCAATATCAGCAGCAATAACAGCAGCAATATCAGCAGCAATAACAGCAGCAATAACATCAGCAATATCAGCAGCAATATCAGCAGCAATAACAGCAGCAATATCAGCAGCAATAACAGCAGCAATATCAGCAGCAATAATATCAGCAATATCAGCAGCAATATCAGCAGCAATAACAGCAGCAATTTCAGCAGCAATAACAGCAGCAATATCAGCAGCAATAACAGCAGCAATAACAGCAGCAATAACAGCAGCAATATCAGCAGTAATAACAGCAGCAATAACAGCAGCAATATCAGCAGCAATAACAGCAGCAATATCAGCAGCAATAACAGCAGCAATATCAGCAGCAATAACAGCAGCAATATCAGCAGCAATAACAGCAGCAATATCAGCAGCAATAAGAGCAGCAATAACAGCAGCAATATCAGCAGCAATATCAGCAGCAATATCAGCAGCAATAACAGCAGCAATATCAGCAGCAAAAACAGCAGCAATAACATCAGCAATATCAGCAGCAATAACAGCAGCAATATCAGCAGCAATAACAGCAGCAATATCAGCAGCAATATCAGCAGCAATAACAGCAGCAATAACAGCAGCAATATCAGCAGCAATAACAGCAGCAATATCAGCAGCAATAACAGCAGTAATATCAGCAGCAATAACAGCAGCAATAACAGCAGCAATATCAGCAGCAATAACAGCAGCAATATCAGCAGCAATAACAGCAGCAATATCAGCAGCAATATCAGCAGCAATAACAGCAGCAATATCAGCAGCAATAACAGCAGCAATATCAGCAGCAATATCAGCAGCAATAACAGCAGCAATAACAGCAGTAATATCAGCAGCAATATCAGCAGCAATAACAGCAGTAATATCAGCAGCAATAACAGCAGCAATATCAGCAGCAATATCAGCAGCAATATCAGCAGCAATAACAGCAGCAATATCAGCAGCAATATCAGCAGTAATATCAGCAGCAATAACAGCAGCAATATCAGCAGCAATATCAGCAGCAATAACAGCAGCAATATCAGCAGCAATAACAGCAGCAATAACAGCAGCCATAACAGCAGCAATATCAGCAGCAATAACAGCAGCAATATCAGCAGCAATAACATCAGCAATAACAGCAGCAATATCAGCAGCAATAACAGCAGCAATATCAGCAGCAATATCAGCAGCAATAACAGCAGCAATATCAGCAGTAATATCAGCAGCAATAACAGCAGCAATATCAGCAGCAATAACATCAGCAATATCAGCAGCAATAACAGCAGCAATATTAGCAGTAGCATAGTAGATCTATTCCGCCAAGACCAAACATATCATCATTATCATATCTATAACCATGGCAAACACTCAGAGAGTCGTCATGACAGAACTGTGGTCACATTGCATGCATTCTAAAGCATCATTAATGCAGTATTTACTGGCTTCAAGTAAAGTGTACAAAAGTAATTTATGATGACATCAAAAATGAATTAGTATTATTTATTGCCTATTAGAGTTTATATTCATATATGAAATGTTTTCAGTTTGGTTTATTTTTAGTCCTTTGCCGTTCTTTTGTCCTTAATATAACTATATACGTTTGATGAGTTCAGTTTTATGTATTTCCATTTTCCAATTAACTTCAGTGCTTATTCCGGTTAGTTGCCATGGCGATGTATACGTGTTCATCTAATATTTGTATTTGATTGTAGCTTTGTTTCAATGATCTATAATGTTTTTAATGGCTGTGGTCGTGGTTAATGATGATAACAGTCTAAGAGCTCAGATTCGGAGCGTGATGAGGGGAGTAAACAGCGGCCGGGTTCGTTCCGGCTCTTAACGGAGTGTGTGTTGATGATGTTTGTGAATTGAACACATGGACTGAGGCTAATGTTCTGAGAGCGTGAGGGATGTGTTCTGTGTTTCTGCTCCAACCCGCCCACACAGAGACCCTTCCTCAAGCGTCAGATCAGTGTGTGTGTGTGTGTGTGAGAGATACGCTCTCAGCGATTCCCACCCACACACACACACACACACTTCAGCCTGACATTACATTAACATCCAGAATGGCGTTCGTGTGTGTGGGTGTGTTTGTGTGTGTGTGTGTTTCGTGCTGAACCTGATCGCACCCGGGCGAATTGAAAGTGTAATTTCCGTGATTTTAAGACTAATGAACGTCTTTCTGCCGTTGTGTGCATGAAGCTGCTGTGTGCGGTTGTGTGTGCTTTGCGTGTGCTGAGCTCCGTGTGTCTTTTCTGCTTAAATGGAGGCAGTTTCCATGACGACCAAACAAAGACCTCGGATTCGGAACAAAACTTCAAGAAACAGGACTAAGAGAGAGTGAGCGGAAACTTGAGCGTTATTAGTAAATCAAGCATCTCCGCTCTGAAGAATGACGATGAGTGAAACGCTGATTTGGTGTGTGTGTTGTCAGTGTCGTTGTGTAACGGATGCTGGCTGGAATGAGATCAGACGCAGATGATTAACGCTCGTGTGTGTAGATCACACAGCCGAGCGCGACTGATATTCCCACAACTATTCCTGTCCGCACAAATCTCATAATCCTGTAAGAAGCCGTCAGAACCCAGAGACGCGTCATAAACTCATAACGGATTATTAAAGGCTGTCATCTGATCAAAGTCAGCGCGTGACGTTACACACAATCGCCATGATGCTGGACTGGTTGTCAGGGTGTTGCTAGGGTGTTTTTGGTGGTTGCTATGTGGTTTCCTACTGGATCAAGTCTAACGAGTTGCTGATGTTTCAGATCTAGTACAAATGTTGATGACCTCGAATCAAGGCTTGACACTCAAGAGCTCGTGCTCCTCATTTGAAACATTTAGAGAACTCCAGGAGCGCAGTGAGAAATGATCAAACTATTTGTTTCCAGGTAACAAAAATAGGTACTAAGAAAGTTCCCATTGAGCATTGAGCAACGTTACATTGTATCATTCTTCAAACGTTAAGGGAACGTTACATTGTGTCATTCTTCAAACGTTAAGGGAACGTTACATTGTGTCATTCTTCAAACGTTAAGGGAACGTTACATTGTATCATTCTTCAAACGTTAAGGGAACGTTACATTGTGTCATTCTTCAAACGTTAAGGGAACGTTACATTGTGTCATTCTTCAAACGTTAAGGGAACGTTACATTGTGTCATTCTTCAAACGTTAAGGGAACGTTACATTGTGTCATTCTTCAAACGTTAAGGGAACGTTACATTGTGTCATTCTTCAAACGTTAAGGGAACGTTACATTGTGTCATTCTTCAAACGTTAAGGGAACGTTACATTGTGTCATTCTTCAAACGTTAAGGGAACGTTACATTGTGTCATTCTTCAAACGTTAAGGGAACGTTACATTGTGTCATTCTTCAAACGTTAAGGGAACGTTACATTGTGTCATTCTTCAAACGTTAAGGGAACGTTACATTGTATCATTCTTCAAACGTTAAGGGAACGTTACATTGTATCATTCTTCAAACGTTAAGGGAACGTTACATTGTGTCATTCTTCAAACGTTAAGGGAACGTTACATTGTGTCATTCTTCAAACGTTAAGGGAACGTTACATTGTGTCATTCTTCAAACGTTAAGGGAACGTTACATTGTGTCATTCTTCAAACGTTAAGGGAACGTTACATTGTGTCATTCTTCAAACGTTAAGGGAACGTTACATTGTGTCATTCTTCAAACGTTAAGGGAACGTTACATTGTGTCATTCTTCAAACGTTAAGGGAACGTTACATTGTGTCATTCTTCAAACGTTAAGGGAACGTTACATTGTGTCATTCTTCAAACGTTAAGGGAACGTTACATTGTGTCATTCTTCAAACGTTAAGGGAACGTTACATTGTGTCATTCTTCAAACGTTAAGGGAACGTTACATTGTATCATTCTTCAAACGTTAAGGGAACGTTACATTGTGTCATTCTTCAAACGTTAAGGGAACGTTACATTGTGTCATTCTTCAAACGTTAAGGGAACGTTACATTGTGTCATTCTTCAAACGTTAAGGGAACGTTACATTGTGTCATTCTTCAAACGTTAAGGGAACGTTACATTGTGTCATTCTTCAAACGTTAAGGGAACGTTACATTGTGTCATTCTTCAAACGTTAAGGGAACGTTACATTGTGTCATTCTTCAAACGTTAAGGGAACGTTACATTGTATCATTCTTCAAACGTTAAGAGAACGTTACATTGTATCATTCTTCACACGTTAAGGGAACGTTACATTGTATCATTCTTCACACGTTAAGGGAACGTTACATTGTGTCATTCTTCAAACGTTAAGAGAACGTTACATTGTATCATTCTTCACACGTTAAGGGAACGTTACATTGTGTCATTCTTCGAACGTTAAGGGAACGTTACATTGTATCATTCTTCAAACGTTAAGAGAACGTTACATTGTATCATTCTTCACACGTTAAGGGAACGTTACATTGTATCATTCTTCAAACGTTAAGAGAACGTTACATTGTGTCATTCTTCACACGTTAAGGGAACGTTACATTGTGTCATTCTTCACACGTTAAGGGAACGTTACATTGTGTCATTCTTCAAACGTTAAGAGAACGTTACATTGTGTCATTCTTCGAACGTTAAGGGAACGTTACATTGTGTCATTCTTCAAACGTTAAGGGAACGTTACATTGTGTCATTCTTCAAACGTTAAGGGAACGTTACATTGTATCATTCTTCAAACGTTAAGGGAACGCTACATTGTGTCATTCTTCAAACGTTAAGGGAACGTTACATTGTGTCATTCTTCAAACGTTAAGGGAACGTTACATTGTGTCATTCTTCAAACGTTAAGGAACGTTACATTGTGTCATTCTTCAAACGTTAAGGGAACGCTACATTGTGTCATTCTTCAAACGTTAAGGGAACGTTACATTGTGTCATTCTTCAAACGTTAAGGGAACGTTACATTGTGTCATTCTTCAAACGTTAAGGGAACGTTACATTGTGTCATTCTTCAAACGTTAAGGGAACGTTACATTGTATCATTCTTCAAACGTTAAGGGAACGCTACATTGTGTCATTCTTCAAACGTTAAGGGAACGTTACATTGTGTCATTCTTCAAACGTTAAGGGAACGTTACATTGTATCATTCTTCAAACGTTAAGGGAACGCTACATTGTATCATTCTTCAAACGTTAAGGGAACGTTACATTGTATCATTCTTCAAACGTTAAGGGAACGTTACATTGTGTCATTCTTCAAACGTTAAGAGAACGTTACATTGTGTCATTCTTCAAACGTTAAGAGAACGTTACATTGTGTCATTCTTCAAACGTTAAGAGAACGTTACATTGTATCATTCTTCAAACGTTAAGGGAACGCTACATTGTATCATTCTTCAAACGTTAAGAGAACGTTACATTGTATCATTCTTCAAACGTTAAGGGAACGTTACATTGTATCATTCTTCAAACGTTAAGGGAACGTTACATTGTGTCATTCTTCAAACGTTAAGGGAACGTTACATTGTGTCATTCTTCAAACGTTAAGGGAACGTTACATTGTGTCATTCTTCAAACGTTAAGGGAACGTTACATTGTGTCATTCTTCAAACGTTAAGGGAACGTTACATTGTGTCATTCTTCAAACGTTAAGAGAACGTTACATTGTGTCATTCTTCAAACGTTAAGGGAACGTTACATTGTGTCATTCTTCAAACGTTAAGAGAACGTTACATTGTGTCATTCTTCAAACGTTAAGGGAACGTTACATTGTGTCATTCTTCAAACGTTAAGAGAATGTTACATTGTGTCATTCTTCAAATGTTAAGGGAACGTTACATTGTATCATTCTTCAAACGTTAAGGGAACGTTACATTGTGTCATTCTTCAAACGTTAAGGGAACGTTACATTGTGTCATTCTTCAAACGTTAAGGGAACGTTACATTACATTTCTGAAACAAGTAGAACCATTTAAAAAACGTTAAATAATGTTTTTGTGTAACGTTTTGCGAACCTTATTTAAGACCAGATAACATTGAACAAACATTCTATTAATGTTACAGGAAGAATGTTTATAACGTTGAAAGAACGTTCCCTGTTAGTTTTTTCCCTAATGAGGGGAGATGACGAGACATTTATAAGCAAAATTATTTAATTTATTTGAATACGAAAAGGACACTATAGGTTTTTAAATATTTCTGGTTCAATCCATAATTAGGAAATTATGTATTTCTTACACCAGAAAGAGCTGTAACCAAAATACCAAAATGAAGTGAGTAACACTGATGCTCTCTGTTAGTGGGTGGGGTATATTAGGCAGCAAGTGAACATGTTGTCCTCAGAGTTGATGTGTTAGAAGCAGGAGAAATGGGCAAGCGTGAGGATTTGAGCGAGTTTGACAAGGGCCAGATTGTGACGGCTAGACGACTGGGTCAGAGCATCTCCAGAACTGCAGCTCTTGTGGGGTGTTCCCGGTCTGCAGTGGTCAGTCTCTATCAAAAGTGAAGGACCAGTGGAGAACCGGCCACAGGGTCATGGGATCTCAATCCAATCGAGCATCTGTGGGATGTGCTGAACAAACAAGTCCGATCCACCTCGCAACTTACAGGACTTAAAGGATCTGCTGCTAACATCTTGGTGCCAGATCCCACAGCACACCTTCAGGGGTCTAGAGGAGTCCCTCAGAGACGGGTCAGGGGACCAACACTATATTCGGTTGCTCATCATCAATCGTTGGTCATAACTGCGCAGTGTTCATTGATTGTGAGCGGCTCTGAAATGCCGTGTTTTGACTGAATGTGCTCACAATTATTCAATGAAATCAATGTAAGAGCTCTTGAAACGATCATGATTGTTTTATAAACACTCGCGCTTCACGAGCTCAAATCGACAGAAGCGGTGCGTTCAGAAGATGGAGGTGCTGCACTCAGGATAGAGAGATGGAGCGTCTGAGTGAGGGAATGCACCTCTGGAATCGGATATTTTCAACAATCTCTGACAGAAAGGAATGGCAGAGCGGCTGTAAGATTTCTGAGAGGAGGAGTTCGTCGTCTGAGCTCAGATTAAATGTGTAAATAAACCTTTAGAACCCATGAGATGAGTAATAAGAGGCAAACAGATGAAACGGCTCCAGAGGAGAAGGTGTTCGTTCTTGTAAAGGACTCTTCAGATGTGTGTTCACACACACACACACTACAGTGGATGAGCTCACCGGTAAATAGATGTGCGGTTCAGTAAGCTCTTTCTTTATTGGACTCAAAGAAACATTATCATTACAGTTTAAAGATGGCCAGCTCTAAAGGCCATGAGGAGGATCAGAGTTATGGCTGCGTTCAGTCTGTCATCAACCAACTGCTTAAATCTGTAGTGTTTACCTTAGACGGCAGCATAGGGTGGGTGGAGATTATATGAGTGGGTGGAGATTATACGAGTGGGTGGAGACTATACGAGTGGGTGGAGACTATACGAGTGGGTGGAGACTATACGAGTGGGTGGAGACTATACGAGTGGGTGGAGACTATACGAGTGGGTGGAGACTATACGAGTGGGTGGAGATTATACGAGTGGGTGGAGACTGTGAATGGGTGGGGATTATATGAATGGGTGGAGACTATACGAGTGGGTGGAGACTGTGAATGGGTGGGGATTATATGAATGGGTGGGGATTATATGAATGGGTGGAGACTATACGAGTGGGTGGAGACTGTGAATGGGTGGGGATTATATGAATGGGTGGAGACTATACGAGTAGGTGGAGACTGTGAATGGGTGGGGATTATATGAATGGGTGGAGACTATACGAGTGGGTGGAGACTGTGAATGGGTGGGGATTATATGAATGGGTGGGGATTATACGAGTAGGTGGAGACTGTGAATGGGTGGGGATTATATGAATGGGTGGGGATTATATGAATGGGTGGAGACTATACGAGTGGGTGGAGACTGTGAATGGGTGGGGATTATATGAATGGGTGGGGATTATATGAATGGGTGGAGACTATACGAGTGGGTGGAGACTGTGAATGGGTGGGGATTATATGAATGGGTGGAGACTATACGAGTA
>CM042261.1:43616259-43636259 GCA_023566225.1 Romanogobio albipinnatus | reverse complement strand
AGAGCATGAGCCGTAATTTAGAGATATATGTAAGATGGTAGAATGCAGTTTTACAGATGCTAGAAACGTGGCTTTCAGATGAGAGATTGGTATCAAAGAGCACACCCAGGTTCCTCACTGACCACGAGCACTGGACAGAGCAGCATCAAGTGTTAGACAGTATTCTAGGGCACTACTTGTGGAGCTTTTTTGTCCAATAATTAAAAATTCATTTTTTTCTGAATTGAGTTGCAGGAAATTACCGGTCATCCAGTGTTTTATATCAGCTCTGCATTCCGTTAATCTTGTGAATTGGTAAGTTTCTTCAGGGCGTGAAGAAATATAGAGCTGAGTATCGTCAGCATAACAATGAAAACTAACGCCATGCTTCCTAATGATATCTCCCAGTGGTAGCATGTACAGGGTGAAGAGCAGCGGTCCTAGCACTGAGCCTTGTGGTACTCCATACTGAACATGTGATCGGTGTGACATCTCTTCATTTACAGCTACAAACTGATAACGGTCACATAGGTATGATTTAAACCATGATAAAGCAATTCCACTAGTGCCAGCATCATTCTCGAGTCTATTCAAAAGAATGTTGTGTTCGATGGTATCAAATGCAGCGCTAAGATCGAGTAACACTAATAGAGATACAGCCACGATCGGATGATAAGAGTAAATCATGTGTAACTCTGATGAGAGCAGTCTCAGTGCTATGATACGCTCTAAATCCTGACTGGAAATCCTCACAGATGCCATTTCTTTCTAAAAAGAAGCATAATTGTGAAGACACTGCCTTTTCTAGTGTTTCTGACAGAAAGGGTAGATTTGAGATTGGTCTATAATTGACTAATTCTGTAGGATCAAGTTGCGGTTTTTTAATAAGTGGTTTAATAATAGCCAACTTAAAAGTTTTCGGTACATATCCTAATGACAAAGATTAATTAATGATATTAAGAAGAGGATCTATGACCTCTGGTAGCATCTCTTTTAATAGCCTAGTTGGTACAGGGTCAAGCATACATGTTGCTGATTTTGATGATTTAACGAGTTTAGCCAATTCTTCTTCTCCTATAGCAGTGAATGATTGTGTGTGTGTGTGTGTGTGTGTGTGTTCTCCTATAGCAGTGTGTGTGTGTGTGTGTGTGTTCTCCTATAGCAGTGAATGAGTGTAATTTTTCCTCAGTGACACTACAATGCTCTGTCTGATGTGATACTGTAGTAGACGCTGCATGGTTAAAATTTTCATCCTAATATTATCAATCTTACATGTGAAGAAGTTCATAAAGTCATTACTGCTGTGCTGTTTACAATCATCAGAAGTTGAAGCTTTATTTTTGGTTAATTTAGCCACTGTATTGAATAAATACCTTGGGTTGTGTTTGTTTTCTTCCAAGAGAGTTGAGAAATAAGCAGATCTAGCAGTTTTTACAGCCTTTCTGTATGCGATCATGTGCTCTTTCCACGAATTACGAAATACCTCTAGTTTTGTTTTCTTCCAGCTGTGCTGTTTTTCTGGCTGCTGTTTTAAGGGCCTGGGTGTGCTCGTTGTACCACGGCGTTGGACTATTTTCTTTAATCTTCTTTAAGCGCAGAGGAGCAACTGTGTCTAAAGTACTGGAAAAGAGAGAGTCAATAGTTTCTGTTGCAACATCGAGTTCTTCTAAGCTATCTGGGATGCTGAGGAGATGATACTGATGAGGAAGATTATTTAAAAAGCAATCTTTAGTAGTGGCAGTGATTGTCCTGCCATTTTTGAAGCGAGGGGGCGGCTTTGCAACCTTAGCTAAATTAAGTATACATGATACTAAGTAATGATCTGAGATGTCATCGCTCTACTGCAGAATTTCAACGGTATAAACATTTATTCCATGTGACAATATTAGGTCTAAAGTATGATTATGGCGATGAGTGGGTCCTGACACGTGTTGCCTAACTCCAATAGAGTTTAGTATGTCTTTAAATGCTAATCCCAATGTGTCTTTATCATTGTCTACATGGATATTAAAATCACCAACAATTAGTACTTTATCTACGGCCAGTACTAATTCTGATAGAAAATCAGCAAATTCTTTGATAAAGTCTGTATTATGCCCTGGTGGCCTGTATACAGTAGCTAACACCAATGTTGAACGGGTTTTGTCATGTACACTACATAACGTTACATAAAGCACCAAATTCGAAGGAATTATATTTGAAACTAGACTTCTGAGTAATACTGAAGATATTATTATAAATTACAGCAACCCCTCCCCCTTTACCTTTCAGACGCGGCTCATGTTTATAACAATAATCTTGGGGGGTGGACTCATTTAAAGTAATGTAGTAGTCAGGTTTTAGCCAGGTTTCTGTCAAACACAGCACATCTAGATTATTATCTGTAATAATATCATTAACAATAAGCGCTTTTGGGGAAAGGGATCGAATATTCAGCAACCCAAGCTTTATCAATTGTTCATCTGTATTATATCTGTTGTTTATTTGTTGGACATCAATTACATTTTTACTGTTGAATGGTTTAGATTTTTTTTGTATTTGATAATTCGGGGAACAGACACAGTGTCTATATGATAATATCTCGGTGAAAGAGTCTCTATGTGCTGGGATTTATCTGACTCCAGTGACGTGAGACAGCTAGCAGACGGTCGGTTTAGCCAGTTTGTCTGCTTCCTGACCTGGGCCCTAGTGAGTCAAGGTGTAGCTCTAAGACTATGTGCCAAATTACTAGAGATAAGAGCGGAACCACCCCAGGAGGGATGGATGCCATCCTTCTTCAACAGGTCAGGTCTGCCCCAAAAACTTTTCCAATTGTCTATGAACCCTATGTTATTTTGCAGACACCACTTAGACAAACAGCCATTGAGTGATGATAGTCTGCTAACTATCTCATCACTCCTTCTTACGGGGAGCGGACCAGAACAATAAACAGCCTCTGACATCGTACTAGCGAGTTCACACACCTCTTTAATGTTAGTTTTGGTGATCTCCGACTGGCGAAGTCGAACATCATTAGTGCAGACGTGAATAATAATCTTAGAGAATTTACGATTAGCTTTAGCCAGCACTTTTAAATTTGCTTTGATGTCAGGCGCTCTGGCTCCTGGTAAACATGTGACTATGGTGGCTGGTGTCTGTATTTTCACGTTCCGTGTAATAGAATCGCCAATGACTAGGGCACTTTCAACAGGATACTCAGTGGGTGCTTCACTGAGAGGGGAGAACCTGTTTGATGTTCTAACCGGAACGGAAGAGCGGTTCTTTGATCCACGACTATGCAATCTCATGCCGTTTCCCAGCCGGAACCGAAGAATGTACAGAGTTCACTAAGCTATTCGCATCCAAATCAGTGTCTAAATCTGTTACATCCTCACTACTCTCAGATAAAGTATGGATGCGTGTTTCTAATTCTGAAATCTTCTCCGTCAGCCTAACTATCTCCTTACATTTATCACATGTGAAGCCCTGTTCGCCAGCGGAGAAGCCTATACTGAACATGCAGCAAGCGGTGCAAGTGACAATGACAGGAGAAGACATGACTTACCGTGTTTGTTGATTAATCCAACATACCACAATCGTTTGCTGGAAACTGTTTACTCCCGGTGTGCAGAGTGCACCCGGGTGCAGAGATGACAAGCTAACAGGCTAGCGAAATGCTAACGTGTGATGGTGATTTAGATTAAAAACTAGCGATGTCAAATTTAACATGATAGGCAATACTTAAACAATGTTTGGTGATGAGTAAGTTATATTTAGCAGTAGAACAAAGAGAAAATATCAAAATAGAGATTCAAACGTAAGCAAGGCTGTACAGAGCTACAGACAAGGCAGAAGGCAGACAGGAGACAGGAGCAATCAATAAGGCAGGAGCAATCCTGTGTCACAAGTCAAAGTTCTGCATGAATATATGAGTGTGGGAATCACCAGAGGCCCCACGATACGATATTATCACGATACGATATTATCACGATACTAAAGCCACAGTACGATATTATCACGATACTAAAGCCACAATACGATATTATCACGATACTAAAGCCGCAGTGCGATATTATCACGATACGATATTATCACAATACTAAAGCCACGATACGATATTATCCCGATTCTTTAAGCAGCAGTACGATATTATCACGATACTAAAGCCACTATACGATATTTTCCCCGATACTAAAGCCTCCACACAATATTATCACAATTCTAAAGCCATGATATGATATTCTCCCGATTCTAAAGCAGCAGTACGATATTGTCACGATACTAAAGCCACTATACGATATTTTACCGATACTA
Source organism: Romanogobio albipinnatus (assembly GCA_023566225.1). Classification (NCBI taxonomy): domain Eukaryota; kingdom Metazoa; phylum Chordata; class Actinopteri; order Cypriniformes; family Gobionidae; genus Romanogobio; species Romanogobio albipinnatus. The sequence goes on along the minus strand of CM042261.1, from coordinate 43,631,987 downwards.
AAGCCACCACACGATATTATCACGATACTACAGCCACGATACGATATTATCACAATTCTAAAGCCACAATACGATATTATCATGATACTAAAGCCACAGTACAATATTATCACGATACTAAAGCCACGATACGATATTATCCCGATTCTAAAGCCACAGTACGATATTATCATGATACTAAAGCCACAGTACAATATTATCACAATACTAAAGCCACGATACGATATTATCACTATACTAAAGCCACGATATGATATTATCCCGATTCTAAAGCCACAGTACGATATTATCACGATACTAAAGCCACGATACGATATTATCCCGATTCTAAAGCCACAGTACGATATTATCACGATACTAAAGCCACGATACGATATTATCACGATTCTAAAGCCACAATACGATATTATCATGATACTAAAGCCACGATACGATATTATCACGATTCTAAAGCCACAGTACGATATTATCACGATACTAAAGCCACGATACGATATTATCACGATACTAAAGCCACGATACGATATTATCCCGATTCTAAAGCCACAGTACGATATTATCACGATACTAAAGCCACGATACGATATTATCACGATTCTAAAGCCACAGTACAATATTATCATGATACTAAAGCCACGATATGATATTATCATGATACTAAAGCCACAGTACAATATTATCACGATACTAAAGCCACGATACGATATTATCCCGATTCTAAAGCCGCAGTACGATATTATCATGATACTAAAGCCACGATACGATATTTTCCTGATTCTAAAGTCACGATACGATATTATCCCGATTCTAAAGCCATGATACGAAATCATCCCGATACTGAAGCCACGATACGATCTTATCCCGATACTAAAGCCACAATACGATATTATCACGATTCTAAATCCACGATACAATATTATCACGATTCTAAAGCCACGGTACGATATCATCCCAATACTGAAGCCACGATACGATCTTATCCCGATACTAAAGCCACGATACGATATTATCCCGATTCTAAAGCCACGATTCGATATTATCACGATTCTAAAGCCACGATACGATATTATCCCGATACTAAAGCCACAGTACGATATCACAATACTAAACCCACGATACGATATTATCACGATTCTAAAGCCACAGTACGATATTATCGTGATACTAAAGCCACAGTACAATATTATCACGATACTAAAGCCAGGATACGATATTATCCCGATTCTAAAGCCACAGTACGATATTATCATGATACTAAAGCCACGATACGATATTATCACGATAATAAAGCCATGATACGATATTATCCCGATTCTAAAGCCACGATACGATATTATCCCAATACTAAAGCCACGATACGATCTTATCCCGATACTAAAGCCACGATACAATATTATCCCGATACTAAAGCTACGATATGATATCTCAATTCTAAAGCCACGATATTATCATGATACTAAAGCCACGATACGATATTATCACGATAATAAAGCCATGATACGATATTATCCCGATTCTAAAGCCACAATACGATATCACGATTCTAAAGCCACGATACGATATTATCCCGATTCTAAAGCCACGATACGATATCACGATAATAAAGCCATGATAAGATATTATCCCGATTCTAAAGCCACAATACGATATTATCACGATTCTAAAGCCACGATATGATATTATCACGATAATAAAGCCATGATACGATATTACCACGATTCTAAAGCCACAATACGATATTATCACGATTCTAAAGCCACGATACAAAGGCTACTGTACCAAATATTAACATTGATTTTCTCAGGTGTTCAAATACTTATTTGCAGCTGTATCATACAAATAAATAGTTAAAAAATCATATATTGTGATTTCTGGATTTGTTTTTTTAGATTATGTCTCTCACAGTGGACATGCACCTACGATGACAATTTCAGACCCTCCATGATTTCCAAGTGGGAGAACTTGCAGAATAGCAGGTGTTCAAATACTTATTTTCCTCACTGTACATCTCCTTTATCCCTTCCTTCAGTATATTCCTCATATTTCAGACATATTTTTAATGGAAGTTACAGTTACTTGCTTCAGAACATTCAATGTAATGTCCCATAATATAACGTTTGAAGAATGATACAATGTTTCCTTACTGTTTGCATAACCAAGAACAAATGTATTTTTGTCAGCTGGGAAACTGGGTTGCGAGTTCCATTTCATGCTGACTTTAATATGAGTTTAAGCGTGTGCTAAAAGTGATGGTTTGAGTCACACACACACACACACACACGGAGAGCGTGGCGTGGGCAGCAGCTGCAGTGACTCACTCATCTCTGGCTCGCGCCGCCCTCTGCTGGAGATCCTCTACATCACACTCTAAAATAAGAGCATGGAAATGAGTGTGTGTGTGTGTTTGTGTTTGCAGAGTTTTCTAAGTCGCCGCCTGAAAGGATCAATTAAACGAGCAAAGAGTCAACCCAAACTCGACCGCACAGGAAGCTTCCGCCACATGATCCTCCCACGATTCCGCAGTGCTGACCAGGAGAGGTATACACACACACACACACACACACACACTGCAGCAGATGCAGTGACTCACACTCCCATTGTGCTTCAGTGAGTCACAGACGTACAGCACATATAGAACATCCGTCTGTCCGTCTGTCTGCAGGACGCGCCTCATGCAGAGCTTCAAGGAGTCTCACTCGCACGAGTCCCTGCTGTCCCCGAGCAGCGCGGCCGAGGCTCTGGACCTCACGCTGGACGAGGACGCCATCATCAAGCCCGTCCACTCCAGCATCCTGGGGCAGGAGTACTGCTTCGAGGTGTGTGTCCGTCTCAGGTCACCTGAGCTCCTCAAACACGTCTGTTAACCCTCGCCTTCCCTTTACATCCACTGACCCTCATCATCTGTGTGGCAGCTGAGAATTATTATGTATGAAGACCAATAATATATGCATACATATATAGCTACATATATAGTCAAATATATTATTACATCATTTATTTAAAAAAATTTTTTTTAATTATACTGTATATTATATTTCTAGTATAAGATTATTTCTTTTTTAATGATTTTTAATTCAGTGTTTTTTATCGCGTTATTTACTAATTATTAATGACATTACATTTATCTAAATTAATACATTTATTAAACAAATATTTTTTAACAATTTTTTTAATTGAATGTATTTATTTTAATTTAATGTTTTTATTTATTTACTTATTAATAATTACATTACATTGTATTTAGTTATTTTCATACATTTATTCATTTTCTATTTGAACAATTTTGTATTTATTTTAATAATATTTCATTTATATATATATATATACACACACATTTTTATTTAAATAAATACTAATAATATATAATATATACATACCTACATATATAGTCAAATATATTAATATATTATTTATTTAAATATTTTTTTATTTTAATATATATTATATTCTTTTTTATTTTACTTTTTTAAAATCTATTTTAATTAAATGTTTTTTATTGCGTTATTTACTTATTATTAATTACATTACATTTTATTTATTTAAATTAATACATTTATAAAAATATATTTAACAATTTTTGAATTAAATGTTTTACATTACATCGAGGTTACAAATTAATTGCATTACATTTTATTTCGTTTTTTCATACATTTATACATTTTTTATTAAATCAAATATATTTATTTGAATCATATTTTATTTACAACTTTTGTTGATTTACTTATTACACTTATTCATTTTTATTCATTTTATCTTTTTTTATTTAATTGATTTTTAAAATCATTCAAAAAATGTAATACATTTCTATTAAATATAATAATTTATTTAAATAGAAAAATATTTATTTTGTATCATTATATACAATCATCATTATTATTATTCATAAAATTAAAATGACATAAATATGATAACATTATTTTATAGTCATATTGAAGAGGAAAAAATGGTTTCTGTTCATAAAACATCAATATTTCATGGATATTTATGAGAAACACACAAACAAATGATACATTATAGAAGATCTTCTCCTAGATATGATAGAGCAGATGAATATGATTGACTCTCTGGCCTCAGGTGACCACGGCGTCCGGGACCAAGTGCTTCGCCTGCCGCTCCGCCGCTGAGAGGGACAAATGGATCGAGAATCTGCAGCGAGCCATCAAACCCAACAAGGTACCGCAGCGCAGAGTCCGTTCTGCAGTCTGAAGACGGATCACGCGTCTCACCGTGTGTGTGTGTGTGTGTGTGCAGGATAACAGCCGGCGTGTTGATAATGTGCTGAAGCTGTGGATCATCGAGGCCCGCGACCTCCCGGCCAAGAAGCGCTACTACTGCGAGCTGTGCCTGGACGACATGCTGTACGCGCGGACCACCAGCAAGCCGCGCACGGACACGGTGTTCTGGGGCGAGCACTTCGAGTTCAACAACCTGCCGGCCATCCGCAGCCTCAGACTGCACCTGTACAAGGAGACGGACAAGAAGAGACGGAAGGTCTGTGCTGCGCTGCTACACAAGCTCGTGCACTACAGGAGCAGCCGGGTGAATTATGAGTGCACTCGAGCATGATCCGCACTCCAATACCAGATCACACACACACACACACACACACACACACTCACACACACACTAACAGACATTCACACACACACACACACACACACAGACACACACACACACACACACACACACACTCACTCATACACACAGACAGACTTAAGGCCTGTACACACCGGGACGAATATCGCACGCGCTTATCGCCAGCGTTTTTCGTGACGTTTTTCGGCGCGTCTTGAGTGTTCACACCCAAGCGATTTCCACTGGCGTTGCACCGAGTGAACGTGCACATTCAGTAGATGCGCTCCCGGTACACAAGGTGGTGCTGCGGCACTTTACGCTTCTGACACTCGCTTGTCACACAGAAGAAGAGGAGAGACAGTATTTACGTGCTTGCCAAAACCACAGATATATTATGTCTATGGCAAAACCATTCACACACTTTTTGCTAACTGGCAAGCAGCATTAGCAGCCTATCTTCTTCTTTGTCTACTTACTACTTCTTCGTCGTATCAGTGTGTGCTCGGCAAGCCCGATTTTGTGCTTGAGCGCCACCAAGTCGTGTTTTACTGTCACTTCAGCAGCTCCAGGCACGTGAACAAAAGCGCGGATCTCATTGGTCGGACAGTTTTTTACGCGCCGCGTCAAAATAAAAAAACGAACCCGAGGCGTTTTTTTTAAAATGACGCTTTTACGCCTGGCGTTTTACGCGTCGGTGTGAACACTCACATTGGCGCCCATTGTTTAGTCACGAGGCGTTAAACGTCGGCGATAAACGCGCGCGAAAATCGTCCCGGTGTGAACAGGCCTTTACACACGCACACACACACACACTCACACACACACACAGACAGACTTACACACGCACACACACACACACTCACACACACACACAGACAGACTTACACACGCACACACACACACACACACACACACACAGACAGACTTACACACGCACACACACACACACACTCACACACACAGACAGACTTACACACGCACACACACACACTCACACACACACACAGACAGACTTACACACACACACACACTCACACACACACACTCACACACAGACACACACACACTCACAGACATTCACACACACACACACACACACACACACACTCACGCAGACAGACACACACACACTCACAGACATTCACACACACACACTCACGCAGACAGACACACACACACTCACAGACATTCACACACACACACACACACACACACTCACACACAGACACACACACACTCACAGACATTCACACACACACACACTCACACACAGACACACACACACTCACAGACATTCACACACACACACACACTCACGCAGACAGACACACACACACACACTCACACACAGACACACACACACTCACAGACATTCACACACACACACTCACACACAGACACACACACACTCACAGACATTCACACACACACACTCACACACAGACACACACACACTCACAGACATTCACACACACACACACACTCACGCAGACAGACACACACACACACATTCCAGATTCTGTGTTTATGATATAATACAACATTATAACCAAACGATGGTAATCACATTAATGCATAAAAATTAAACGCTCAAATGAATCTTTTCAATCGAATGTTTATTTAAATCATGTTTTATTCACTTTTCATTTATCAGCTGTTTTTTGTTTTAGTTTTTTGTAATTTATTTTTTTGTATTTACATCAGTTTGTATTTATGATATTATACATTTATTTATTTAAATCGATTTTTATTCATTGTTAGAGTGTTATTCTGGTATATATTGTTTTTTTTGTTTTTTACAGTTTTTCTGTAGCCTGTCCCCTAGACCCCTATCACTCCTGAGGGCCCCTGACCCTTGAGGCCCCTTGACCCCTGGACCCCTATCACTCCTGAGGGCCCCTGACCCTTGAGGCCCCTTGACCCTTGGACCCCTGTCACTCCTGAGGGCCCCTGACCCTTGAGGCCCCTAGACCTCTAAGGCCCCTGACTCCTGAGGCCCCTGGACCCCTGTCACTCCTGAGGGCCCCTGCCCCCTGAGGACCCTGGACCCCTGTCACTCCTGAGGGCCCCTGACTCCTGAGGCCCCTGGACCCCTGAGGTCCCTGGGCCCCTGTCACTCCTGAGGCTCCTGGACCCCTGTCACTCCTGAGGGCCCCTGACCCTTGAGGTCCCTGACCTCTGAGGCCCCTGGACTCCTGTCACTCCTGAGGGCCCCTGACCCCTGAGGTTCTTGGACCCCTGTCACTTTTGAGGCCCCTGACCCTTGAGATCTCTGTCATCCTTGAGGCCCCTGGACCCCTGTCACTCCTGAGGGCCCCTGAGGCCCCTGGACCACTGTCACCCTTAAGGCCCCTCGACCTCTGTCACCCTTGAGGGCCCCAGACCCCTGTCACTCTTTTTGGCCCTAGACTCCTGTCACTTCTAAGGGCCCCAGACCCCTGACACTCCTGTGGGCCCCGGACCCCGTCACCCTTTTGGGCCCTAGACCCCTGTCACCCTTTTGGGCCCCAGACCCCTGTCACTTCTGAGGGCCCCGGGCCCGATCTGACAGCCCTGCTGTAGATAACCAGCGTGTGTGTGCGTGTGTGCAGGAGAAGAGCACGTATCTGGGTCTGGTCAGCATCCCCATCCCCAGCATCACGGGCCGCCAGTTTGTGGAGCAGTGGTATCCCGTCATCCAGCCCAGCGTTCTGGCCAAAGGTGGCGGCGGCGGAGGCGGGAAGATCATCAACGCCTCCCTGCGGCTCAAGTCTCGCTACCAGACCATGAACATCCTGCCCATGGAGCTGTACAAGGAGTTCGCGGAGTACGTGACCAACAACTACAGGACGCTGTGTGGAGTTCTGGAGCCGCTGCTGAGCGCCAAGAGCAAAGAGGAGGTGGCGTGTGCACTGGTGCACATCCTGCAGAGCACCGGCAAGGCCAAGGTCAGCTCCTCACGCACAGCTCCTCACACACACCTCCTCACACACAGCTCCTCACACACACCTCCTCACACACAGCTCCTCACACACAGCTCCTCACACACACCTCCGCACACACAGCTCCGCACACACACCTCGTCACACACAGCTCCGCACACACAGCTCCTCACACACAGCTCCTCACACACAGCTCCGCACACACACCTCCTCACACACAGCTCCGCACACACAGCTCCGCACACACAGCTCCTCACACACAGCTCCGCACACACAGCTCCGCACACACACCTCCTCACACACAGCTCCTCACACACAGCTCCGCACACACAGCTCCTCGCACACAGCTCCTCACACACACCTCCTCGCACACAGCTCCTCACACACAGCTCCTCACACACACCTCCTCACACACACCTCCTCACACACAGCTCCTCACACACAGCTCCTCGCACCCACCTCCTCACACACAGCTCCTCACACACAGCTCCTCACACACACCTCCTCACACACAGCTCCTCACACTCAGCTCCTCACACACACCTCCTCACACACAGCTCCTCACACACAGCGCCGCACACACACCTCCTCACACACAGCTCCACACACACAGCTCCTCACACACACCTCCTCACACACAGCTCCTCACATACACAGCTCCTCACACACACCTCCTCACACACAGCTCCTCACACACACAGCTCCTCACACACAGCTCCGCACACACACCTCCTCACACCCACCTCCGCACACACACAGCTCCTCACACACAGCTCCTCACACACAGCTCCTCACACACACAGCTCCTCACACACAGCTCCTCACACACAGCTCCTCACATACACAGCTCCGCACACACACCTCCTCACACCCACCTCCGCACACACACAGCTCCTCACACACAGCTCCTCACACACAGCTCCTCACACACAGCTCCTCACATACACAGCTCCGCACACACACCTCCTCACACCCACCTCCGCACACACACAGCTCCTCACACACAGCTCCTCACACACAGCTCCGCACACACACCTCCTCACACCCACCTCCGCACACACACAGCTCCTCACACACACAGCTCCTCACACACAGCTCCGCACACACACCTCCTCACACCCACCTCCGCACACACACAGCTCCTCACACACAGCTCCTCACACACAGCTCCTCACACACACAGCTCCTCACACACAGCTCCTCACACACAGCTCCTCACACACAGCTCCTCACATACACAGCTCCGCACACACACCTCCTCACACCCACCTCCGCACACACACAGCTCCACACACACAGCTCCTCACACACAGCTCCTCACACACAGCTCCTCACATACACAGCTCCTCACACACACCTCCTCACACACAGCTCCTCACACACAGCTCCTCACACACAGCTCCGCACACACAGCTCCTCACACACAGCTCCTCACTGGTTCCTTCCTGTGTGTGTGTGTGTGTGTGTGTGTTCCAGGACTTCCTGTCTGACATGGCCATGTGTGAGGTGGACCGCTTCATCGACCGCGAGCACCTGATCTTCAGAGAAAACACACTGGCCACCAAAGCCATCGAGGAGTTCCTGAAGCTCATGGCGCACCGCTATCTGAAGGACACCATCGGTGAGTGCTGACGCTGAGTGTGTGTGTGTGTGAGTGTGTGTGTGTGAGGATGATGATGATGATGAAGCCTTCTCTGCAGGAGAGTTCATCCGTGCGCTGTACGAGTCAGAGGAGAACTGTGAGGTGGATCCGATGCGGACGCCTCCATCGGTGCTGGCCGACCATCAGGCTAACCTGCGCATGTGCTGTGAGCTGGCGCTCTGCAAGATCATCAACTCCCATTGGTCAGTTCTAGCCCTGTCAGCTGACCCGCCCACCAACCAAACACTCTCAATACAACAACACATTCACATGTTAACGGTGCTCTGGCTTTATGATTTAATTCATTATTAGTATGTTTTGTTTTTATTTTTTTTATTTTTTAGTTATTCATTTTTTCATTTTTATGATTTAATTATTTAGTAAATGCTTTATTTAGATGGTTTTTGTTTTTAAATTATTTTAAGTTTTCATGATTTAATTCATTATTAGTAAGCGTTTTATTTTGTTTGTTTTCATTTTTTAATTATTTATTTCAATTTTCAATTTTTAGATTTATTTTCTAGTAAGTTTTTTGTTTTGAAATTATTGGATTTTACTGATTATTTTTAGTTTATTATTTAAGTAATTAATACATATGTTTTTATTTTTTAATTATTTGATTTAATTTTACATTTTTATGATTTAATTATTTAGTGTTGTTTATTAATTATTTTATATTATTTTTATTTAAGAGATTTATTCGATGTAATATTTTTATGATTTAATTTATTAGTACATGTTTTATTTTTATTGTTTTATTTTTTTTTCAGTTTTACATTTTTTTATGATTTATTTTTTTGTACCTTTTTTGTTTTGAAGTTATTTAGTATTTTTAGTTTTTTTATTGTATTTATTTTAAGATTATTTATTAAATTATCTTTATGATTTTATAAGTGTTTTATTTTGATTGTTCTTATTTTGAATTGATTTGATTTTACTGATTATTTTTAGGTTTTTTATTAAATTTATTTTAAGATTATTTAGTAAATGTAATATTTTTATGATCTAATTAATTAATACATATTTTATTTTGATTGTTTTTATTGAGAAATTATTTAATTTTTAATTTTTATGATTTAATTTATTAGTAAGTGTTTTATTGTTTTATTTAAAAATATTTAGTAATTTTTTTCCGTAATGATTTATTTAATTAGTAATATTTTAATTATTAAAATTTTTACATAATGATTTAATGAATTATTAATAAATATATATATTTTATAAATATTATAAAATGTATGGATTCATTGTTTGATTAGGGTCAATGCGGTGATCAGACGCTCCTCTCGTCCTCAGGAGGTCTTGAATCTCTTTGATTTGATTCGCTCTCGTTCATCACACACCAGCAGAATGAAGCTCTCAGTGGATCTCTCTCTCTCTCTCTCTCTCTCTCTCTCTGCAGTGTGTTTCCTCGAGAGCTGAAGGAGGTGTTTGCGTCGTGGCGTGTGCGCTGCGCCGAGCGCGGTCGAGAGGACATCGCTGACCGCCTCATCAGCTCCTCTCTGTTCCTGCGCTTCCTGTGTCCGGCGATCATGTCTCCGTCCCTGTTCAATCTGACGCAGGAGTATCCGTCCGAGCGCACCTCGCGAACCCTCACGCTCATCGCCAAGGTGGTGCAGAGCCTGGCCAGCTTTTCAAAGTCAGTCACTAGAGTCCAGCGTCATTCAGCGCGTCCATCACCAGCTCTGACCCGTCAATCATCCATCACATGACACGCGCGGACACGCCCACTCTCGCTTCCATTCCCATCTAGGCATTCATTTACTGTTATACTTCATGTTTTGAATGTTTTCATTTTAGTTTTTGTTAAAGTTTTAGTAATTATTTTAACTTAAACTAAATTAAATGAGCCCCGCACATGACATGCAGACAAAAAAACATCTTATTATATATATATATATATATATACACACCGGTCAGGCATAACATTATGACCTAATATTGTGTTGGTCCCCTGACCCGTCTCTGAGGGACTCCGCTAGACCCCTGAAGGTGTGCTGTGGGATCTGGCACCAAGATGTTAGCAGCAGATCCTTTAAGTCCTGTAAGTTGTTCAGCACATCCCACAGATGCTCGATTGGATTGAGATCCCATGACCCTGTGGCCGGTTCTCCACTGGTCCTTCACTTTTGATAGAGACTGACCACTGCAGACCGGGAACACCCCACAAGAGCTGCAGTTCTGGAGATGCTCTGACCCAGTCGTCTAGCCGTCACAATCTGGCCCTTGTCAAACTCGCTCAAATCCTCACGCTTGCCCATTTCTCCTGCTTCTAACACATCAACTCTGAGGACAACATGTTCACTTGCTGCCTAATATACCCCACCCACTAACAGAGACCATCAGTGTTACTCACCGGTCATAATGTTATGCCTGATCGGTGTATATATAATTATTGCGGGTCCTGTAAGTGTGATCTGGCTGTACCTTGATCTCTGTCTCATGTCGTCTCTCAGCGTCTCACACCGGTCTGTGTTTAGAGTTGATCTTCAGTCTGTTGGCTCGTCGCTCATCATCTGTCTCTCTTTCTTTCTGTCGCCCATCACCGCTCTGCCCTGTCTCTCTCTCTCTCTCTCTCTCTCCCACACTGCGGTCTGTGTGTTCTCGGCAGGTTCAGTGGGAAGGAGGACTATCTGGGCTTCATGAACGAGTTCCTGGAGATGGAGTGGGGCTCCATGCAGCAGTTCCTGTACGAGATCTCCAACCTGGAGTGTGTGAGTAACGCCGGGGCGTTCGAGGGCTACATCGACCTGGGCCGCGAGCTGTCCATCCTGCACAGTCTGCTGTGGGAGGTCATGGCGCAGCTGAGTAAGGTACGGAGTGTGTGTGTGTGTGTGTGTGTGATGTTGGCAAACAGCTGAAGTGTCGCTCTGCTGTGTTTCCTCAGGACGCCATACTGAAGCTGGGCCCGTTGCCGCGGTTACTGAATGACATCAGCGTGGCGCTGCGGAACCCACAGCTGCACCGTCAGGCGAGTCACCAGCCGCCCGAACGACACCTGTCCCGCCCCGCCTTCAGCCGCCTCGCCACCAACGACTTCCAGAGCCTCATGATGAGAGACCTCAACAGGTTAACTGACCATCTGTCTGTCTGACCGTCTGTCTGTCTGACCGTCTGTCTGACCATCTGTCTGTCTGTCTGTCTGACCATCTGTCTGACTGACCGTCTGTCTGTCTGACCGTCTGTCTGACCATCTGTCTGTCTGACCGTCTGTCTGTCTGACCGTCTGTCTGTCTGACCGTCTGTCTGACCATCTGTCTGTCTGTCTGTCTGACCATCTGTCTGACTGACCGTCTGTCTGTCTGACCGTCTGTCTGACCGTCTGTCTGTCTGACCGTCTGTCTGTCTGACCGTCTGTCTGACTGTCTGTCTGACCATGTGTCTGACCATCTGTCTGTCTGACCGTCTGTCTGTCTGACCGTCTGTCTGTCTGTCTGACCATCTGTCTGACCATCTGTCTGTCTGACCATCTGTCTGTCTGACCGTCTGTCTGTCTGTCTGACCATCTGTCTGACCATCTGTCTGTCTGACCGTCTGTCTGTCTGACCGTCTGTCTGTCTGTCTGACTGTCTGTCTGACCATCTGTCTGTCTGACTGTCTGTCTGACCATCTGTCTGACCATCTGTCTGTCTGTTTGACCGTCTGTCTGTCTGTCTGACCGTCTGTCTGTCTGTCTGTCTGACTGTCTGTCTGTCTGACCGTCTGTCTGACCATCTGTCTGTCTGACTGTCTGTCTGACCGACCGTCTGTCTGTCTGTCTGACCATCTGTCTGTCTGACCGACCGTCTGTCTGTCTGTCTGACCATCTGTCTTTCTATCTGTCTGACCGTCTGTCTGACCGTTTGTCTAACCATCTGTCTGTCTGTCTGTCTGACCATCTGTCTGTCTGACCGTCTGTCTGTCTGTCTGACTATCTGTCTGTCTGATCATCCGTCTGTCTGACCGTCTGTCTGACCGTCTGACAATCTGTCTGACCGTCTGTCTGACCATCTGTCTGTCTGACCATCTCTCTGTCTGACCATCTGTCTGACCATCTGTCTGACCGTCTGTCTGTCTGTCTGACCATCTGTTTGTCTGACCATCTGTCTGTCTGTCTGTCTGTCTGTCTGTCTGTCTGACCATCTGTCTGACTGTCTGTCTGACCATCTGTCTGTCTGACCGTCTGTCTGTCTGTCTGACCATCTGTCTGTCCGACCATCTGTCTGTCTGTCTGTCTGACCATCTGTCTGTCCGTCTGTCTGACCGTCTGTCTTTCTGTCTGACCGTCTGTCTGTCTGACCATCTGTCTGTCTGACCGTCTGTCTGTCTGACCATCTATCTGTCTGTCTGACCATCTCCCTGTCTGACCATCTGTCTGTCTGACCGTCTGTCTGTCTGACCATCTGTCTGACCGTCTGTTTGACCATCTGTCTGTCTGACCATCTGTCTGACCATCTGTCTGTCTGACCGTCTGTCTGACCATCTGTCTGTCTGTCTGTCTCACCATCTGTCTGTCTGACCGTCTGTCTGTCTGTCTGTCTGACCATCTGTCTGTCTGACCGTCTGTCTGTCTGTGTGACCATCTGGCTGACCGTCTGACCATCTGCCTGACCGTCTGTCTGACCATCTGTCTGACCGTCTGTCTGTCTGACCATCTGTCTGTCTGACCGTCTGTCTGACCATCTGTCTGTCTGACCGTCTGTCTGACCATCTGTCTGTCTGACCATCTGTCTGACCGTCTGTCTGTCTGACCGTCTGTCTGTCTGACCATCTGTATGTCTCACCATCTGTCTGTCTGACCGTCTGTCTGACCATCTGTCTGTCTGTCTGTCTAACCGTTTGTCTGTCTGACCGTCTGTCTGACCATCTGTCTGTCCGACCATCTGTCTGTCTGTCTGACCATCTGTCTGTCTGACCATCTGTCCGTCTGTCTGTCTGACCATCTGTCTGTCCGTCTGTCTGTCTGACCGTCTGTCTTTCTGTCTGACCGTCTGTCTGTCTGACCATCTGTCTGTCTGACCGTCTGTCTGACCATCTATCTGTCTGTCTGACCATCTCCCTGTCTGACCATCTGTCTGTCTGACCGTCTGTCTGTCTGACTGTCTGACCGTCTGTTTAACCATCTGTCTGTCTGACCGCCTGTCTGTCTGTCTGACCGTCTGTCTGTCTGTGTGACCATCTGGCTGACCGTCTGACCATCTGCCTGACCGTCTGTCTGACCGTCTGTCTGACCATCTGTCTGTCCGACCATCTGTCTGTCTGTCTGACCATCTGTCTGTCTGACCATCTGTCCGTCTGTCTGTCTGACCATCTGTCTGTCTGACCGTCTGTCTGTCCATCTGTGTGTCTGTCTGACTGACTCACCATCTGTCTGTCTGACCGTCTGTCTGTCTGACCATCTGTCTGTCTGTCTGACCGTCTGTCTGACCGTCTGACCATCTGTCTGACCGTCTGTCTGTCTGACCATCTATCTGTCTGACCGTCTGTCTGACCATCTGTCTGTCTGACCGTCTGTCTGTCTGACCATCTGTCTGTCTGACCGTCTGTCTGTCTGTCTGACCATCTGTCTGTCTGACCGTCTGTCTAACATTTGTCTGACCGTCTGTCTGACCATCTGTATGTCTCACCATCTGTCTGTCTGACCATCTGTCTGACCATCTGTCTGTCTGACCGTCTGTCTGTCTGACTGTCTGTCTAACCGTTTGTTTGTCTGTCTGACCGTCTGTCTGTCTGACCATTTGTCTGACCGTCTGACCATCTGTCTGACCATCTGTCTGTCTGACCGTTCTTCTGTCTGTCTGTCTGTCTGTCTGTCTGTCTGTCTGTCTGACCATTTGTCTGTCTGTCTGACCGTCTGTCTGTTTGACCATATGTCTGACCGTCTGTCTGACCGTCTGTCTGACCGTCTGACCATCTGTCTGTCTGAACGTCTGACCATCTGTTTGACCGTCTGTCTGTCTGACCGTCTGTCTGACCGTCTGTCTGTCTGACCATCTGCTTGTCTCACCGTCTGTCTATCTGTCTGACCATCTGTCTGTCTGACTATCTGTCTGTCTGACCATCTGTCTGACCGTCTGTCTGTCTGTCTGACTGTCTGTCTTTCTGTCTGACCGTCTGTCTGTCTGACCATCTGTCTGACTGTCTGACCATCTGTCTGTCTGACCATGTGTCTGTCTGACCGTCTGTCTGTCTGTCTGACCATCTGTCTGTCTGACCGTCTGTCTGACCATCTGTCTGTCTGACCATCTGTCTGTCTGAACGTCTGTCTGTCTGAACGTCTGTCTGTCTGTCTGACCATCTTTCTGACCGTCTGTCTGTCTAACATCTGTCTGACCGTCTGTCTGACCGTCTGTCTATCTGTCTGACCATCTGGCTGTCTGACCATCTGTCTGTCTGAACGTCTGACCATCTGTCTGACCGTCTGTCTGTCTGTCTGACTGTCTGTCTTTCTGTCTGACCGTCTGTCTGTCTGACCATCTGTCTGACTGTCTGTCTGACCATCTGTCTGTCTGACCATGTGTCTGTCTGACCGTCTGTCTGTCTGTCTGACCATCTGTCTGTCTGACCATCTGTCTGTCTGAACGTCTGTCTGTCTGACGTCTGTCTGTCTG
>CM042261.1:43591259-43611259 GCA_023566225.1 Romanogobio albipinnatus | reverse complement strand
AGGACATGAGCCGATGGTGTAGGAGTTTAGGACATGAGCCGATGGTGTAGGAGTTTAGGACATGAGCTGATGGTGTAGGAGTTTAGGACATGAGCCGATGGTGTAGGAGTTTAGGACATGAGCCGATGGTGTAGGAGTTTAGGACATGAGCCGATGGTGTAGGAGTTTAGGACATGAGCCGATGGTGTAGGAGTTTAGGACATGAGCTGATGGTGTAGGAGTTTAGGACATGAGCCGATGGTGTAGGAGTTTAGGACATGAGCCGATGGTGTAGGAGTTTAGGACATGAGCTGATGGTGTAGGAGTTTAGGACATGAGCCGATGGTGTAGGAGTTTAGGACATGAGCCGATGGTGTAGGAGTTTAGGACATGAGCCGATGGTGTAGGAGTTTAGGACATGAGCCGATGGTGTAGGAGTTTAGGACATGAGCCGATGTTGTAGGAGTTTAGGACATGAGCCGATGGTGTAGGAGTTTAGGACATGAGCTGATGGTGTAGGAGTTTAGGACATGAGCCGATGGTGTAGGAGTTTAGGACATGAGCCGATGGTGTAGGAGTTTAGGACATGAGCCGATGGTGTAGGAGTTTAGGACATGAGCCGATGGTGTAGGAGTTTAGGACATGAGCCGATGGTGTAGGAGTTTAGGACATGAGCTGATGGTGTAGGAGTTTAGGACATGAGCCGATGGTGTAGGAGTTTAGGACATGAGCCGATGGTGTAGGAGTTTAGGACATGAGCTGATGGTGTAGGAGTTTAGGACATGAGCCGATGGTGTAGGAGTTTAGGACATGAGCCGATGGTGTAGGAGTTTAGGACATGAGCCGATGGTGTAGGAGTTTAGGACATGAGCCGATGGTGTAGGAGTTTAGGACATGAGCCGATGGTGTAGGAGTTTAGGACATGAGCCGATGGTGTAGGAGTTTAGGACATGAGCCGATGGTGTAGGAGTTTAGGACATGAGCCGATGTTGTAGGAGTTTAGGACATGAGCCGATGGTGTAGGAGTTTAGGACATGAGCTGATGGTGTAGGAGTTTAGGACATGAGCCGATGGTGTAGGAGTTTAGGACATGAGCCGATGGTGTAGGAGTTTAGGACATGAGCCGATGGTGTAGGAGTTTAGGACATGAGCCGATGGTGTAGGAGTTTAGGACATGAGCCGATGGTGTAGGAGTTTAGGACATGAGCTGATGGTGTAGGAGTTTAGGACATGAGCCGATGGTGTAGGAGTTTAGGACATGAGCCGATGGTGTAGGAGTTTAGGACATGAGCTGATGGTGTAGGAGTTTAGGACATGAGCCGATGGTGTAGGAGTTTAGGACATGAGCCGATGGTGTAGGAGTTTAGGACATGAGCCGATGGTGTAGGAGTTTAGGACATGAGCCGATGGTGTAGGAGTTTAGGACATGAGCCGATGTTGTAGGAGTTTAGGACATGAGCCGATGGTGTAGGAGTTTAGGACATGAGCTGATGGTGTAGGAGTTTAGGACATGAGCCGATGGTGTAGGAGTTTAAGACATGAGCTGATGGTGTAGGAGTTTAGGACATGAGCCGATGGTGTAGGAGTTTAGGACATGAGCTGATGGTGTAGGAGTTTAGGACATGAGCCGATGGTGTAGGAGTTTAGGACATGAGCTGATGGTGTAGGAGTTTAGGACATGAGCTGATGGTGTAGGAGTTTAGGACATGAGCTGATGGTGTAGGAGTTTAGGACATGAGCCGATGGTGTAGGAGTTTAGGACATGAGCTGATGGTGTAGGAGTTTAGGACATGAGCCGATGGTGTAGGAGTTTAGGACATGAGCTGATGGTGTAGGAGTTTAGGACATGAGCTGATGGTGTAGGAGTTTAGGACATGAGCTGATGGTGTAGGAGTTTAGGACATGAGCCGATGGTGTAGGAGTTTAGGACATGAGCCGATGGTGTAGGAGTTTAGGACATGAGCCGATGGTGTAGGAGTTTAGGACATGAGCCGATGGTGTAGGAGTTTAGGACATGAGCTGATGGTGTAGGAGTTTAGGACATGAGCCGATGGTGTAGGAGTTTAGGACATGAGCTGATGGTGTAGGAGTTTAGGACATGAGCCGATGGTGTAGGAGTTTAGGACATGAGCTGATGGTGTAGGAGTTTAGGACATGAGCTGATGGTGTAGGAGTTTAGGACATGAGCTGATGGTGTAGGAGTTTAGGACATGAGCCGATGGTGTAGGAGTTTAGGACATGAGCCGATGGTGTAGGAGTTTAGGACATGAGCCGATGGTGTAGGAGTTTAGGACATGAGCTGATGGTGTAGGAGTTTAGGACATGAGCCGATGGTGTAGGAGTTTAGGACATGAGCTGATGGTGTAGGAGTTTAGGACATGAGCCGATGGTGTAGGAGTTTAGGACATGAGCTGATGGTGTAGGAGTTTAGGACATGAGCTGATGGTGTAGGAGTTTAGGACATGAGCTGATGGTGTAGGAGTTTAGGACATGAGCCGATGGTGTAGGAGTTTAGGACATGAGCTGATGGTGTAGGAGTTTAGGACATGAGCTGATGGTGTAGGAGTTTAGGACATGAGCCGATGGTGTAGGAGTTTAGGACATGAGCCGATGGTGTAGGAGTTTAGGACATGAGCCGATGGTGTAGGAGTTTAGGACATGAGCTGATGGTGTAGGAGTTTAGGACATGAGCTGATGGTGTAGGAGTTTAGGACATGAGCTGATGGTGTAGGAGTTTAGGACATGAGCCGATGGTGTAGGAGTTTAGGACATGAGCTGATGGTGTAGGAGTTTAGGACATGAGCTGATGGTGTAGGAGTTTAGGACATGAGCCGATGGTGTAGGAGTTTAGGACATGAGCTGATGGTGTAGGAGTTTAGGACATGAGCCGATGGTGTAGGAGTTTAGGACATGAGCTGATGGTGTAGGAGTTTAGGACATGAGCCGATGGTGTAGGAGTTTAGGACATGAGCCGATGGTGTAGGAGTTTAGGACATGAGCCGATGGTGTAGGAGTTTAGGACATGAGCTGATGGTGTAGGAGTTTAGGACATGAGCTGATGGTGTAGGAGTTTAGGACATGAGCTGATGGTGTAGGAGTTTAGGACATGAGCCGATGGTGTAGGAGTTTAGGACATGAGCTGATGGTGTAGGAGTTTAGGACATGAGCTGATGGTGTAGGAGTTTAGGACATGAGCCGATGTTGTAGGAGTTTAGGACATGAGCCGATGGTGTAGGAGTTTAGGACATGAGCCGATGGTGTAGGAGTTTAGGACATGAGCTGATGGTGTAGGAGTTTAGGACATGAGCTGATGGTGTAGGAGTTTAGGACATGAGCCGATGTTGTAGGAGTTTAGGACATGAGCCGATGGTGTAGGAGTTTAGGACATGAGCTGATGGTGTAGGAGTTTAGGACATGAGCCGATGGTGTAGGAGTTTAGGACATGAGCTGATGGTGTAGGAGTTTAGGACATGAGCCGATGGTGTAGGAGTTTAGGACATGAGCCGATGGTGTAGGAGTTTAGGACATGAGCCGATGGTGTAGGAGTTTAGGACATGAGCTGATGGTGTAGGAGTTTAGGACATGAGCTGATGGTGTAGGAGTTTAGGACATGAGCCGATGTTGTAGGAGTTTAGGACATGAGCCGATGGTGTAGGAGTTTAGGACATGAGCCGATGGTGTAGGAGTTTAGGACATGAGCTGATGGTGTAGGAGTTTAGGACATGAGCCGATGGTGTAGGAGTTTAGGACATGAGCTGATGGTGTAGGAGTTTAGGACATGAGCTGATGGTGTAGGAGTTTAGGACATGAGCCGATGTTGTAGGAGTTTAGGACATGAGCCGATGGTGTAGGAGTTTAGGACATGAGCTGATGGTGTAGGAGTTTAGGACATGAGCCGATGGTGTAGGAGTTTAGGACATGAGCTGATGGTGTAGGAGTTTAGGACATGAGCCGATGGTGTAGGAGTTTAGGACATGAGCCGATGGTGTAGGAGTTTAGGACATGAGCCGATGGTGTAGGAGTTTAGGACATGAGCTGATGGTGTAGGAGTTTAGGACATGAGCTGATGGTGTAGGAGTTTAGGACATGAGCTGATGGTGTAGGAGTTTAGGACATGAGCCGATGTTGTAGGAGTTTAGGACATGAGCCGATGGTGTAGGAGTTTAGGACATGAGCCGATGGTGTAGGAGTTTAGGACATGAGCTGATGGTGTAGGAGTTTAGGACATGAGCTGATGGTGTAGGAGTTTAGGACATGAGCCGATGTTGTAGGAGTTTAGGACATGAGCCGATGGTGTAGGAGTTTAGGATATGAGCTGATGGTGTAGGAGTTTAGGACATGAGCCGATGGTGTAGGAGTTTAGGACATGAGCTGATGGTGTAGGAGTTTAGGACATGAGCCGATGGTGTAGGAGTTTAGGACATGAGCCGATGGTGTAGGAGTTTAGGACATGAGCCGATGGTGTAGGAGTTTAGGACATGAGCTGATGGTGTAGGAGTTTAGGACATGAGCTGATGGTGTAGGAGTTTAGGACATGAGCTGCTGGTGTTGGAGTTTAGGACATGAGCTGATGGTGTAGGAGTTTAGGACATGAGCTGATGGTGTAGGAGTTTAGGACATGAGCCGATGGTGTAGGAGTTTAGGACATGAGCCGATGGTGTAGGAGTTTAGGACATGAGCTGATGATGTAGGAGTTTAGGACATGAGCCGATGGTGTAGGAGTTTAGGACATGAGCTGATGATGTAGGAGTTTAGGACATGAGCCGATGGTGTAGGAGTTTAGGACATGAGCTGATGATGTAGGAGTTTAGGACATGAGCTGATGGTGTAGGAGTTTAGGACATGAGCCGATGGTGTAGGAGTTTAGGACATGAGCCGATGGTGTAGGAGTTTAGGACATGAGCTGATGGTGTAGGAGTTTAGGACATGAGCTGATGGTGTAGGAGTTTAGGACATGAGCTGATGGTGTAGGAGTTTAGGACATGAGCCGATGGTGTAGGAGTTTAGGACATGAGCTGATGATGTAGGAGTTTAGGACATGAGCTGATGGTGTAGGAGTTTAGGACATGAGCTGATGGTGTAGGAGTTTAGGACATGAGCCGATGGTGTAGGAGTTTAGGACATGAGCCGATGGTGTAGGAGTTTAGGATATGAGCCGATGGTGTAGGAGTTTAGGACATGAGCCGATGGTGTAGGAGTTTAGGACATGAGCTGATGGTGTAGGAGTTTAGGACATGAGCCGATGGTGTTGGAGTTTAGGACATGAGCCGATGGTGTAGGAGTTTAGGACATGAGCTGATGGTGTAGGAGTTTAGGACATGAGCCGATGGTGTAGGAGTTTAGGACATGAGCCGATGGTGTAGGAGTTTAGGACATGAGCCGATGGTGTAGGAGTTTAGGACATGAGCCGATGGTGTAGGAGTTTAGGACATGAGCCGATGGTGTAGGAGTTTAGGACATGAGCTGATGGTGTAGGAGTTTAGGACATGAGCCGATGCGTGAGTGGAGCAGCCGTCCGGTTCTCAAACGGTCTGGTGTCGTGTGTGTCTCGTCAGGTTCTCAGTGTGAATAAGAGTGTTTCTATGATGGACCTGCAGGACTCACGCATCAACAGCGTGTCGAACCTGCACTCCGTCAACGACCTGCTGAACTCCTCTCAGGGCTCTCTGGCCGGGCTGGCCGGGTTCGGTCTGGGTGGCGCCCCCCTCAGGGCCGGAGGACGCGTGTCTGCGGGGTCGGGCGGCTCCAGCATGTCGGGCGGTTTGCGGCTGAGCCACCCGGGCCTGACGACGGACTCGCTGTCCCAGCAGCAGCAGCAGCAGGCGGCCGCCATGCACGTGCCCCTGTCCTTCCAGAACCCCCTGTTCCACCTGGCCTCGGACGGGCCGCAGTACCACACGCCGCCACACGCGCCCGCCGCCCCGCCACCGCTCCTACTGGCGCCCGAGCCGGAGAACGGGCATGTGGGCTTCGGCGTGCCGTCGTTCGGACACAGCGGCTTCTCTCGCAGCGAGGACCTGTCGGCCCTGCGGACGCAGAACAGCCTGGTGCAGCCCAACATCGTCCACTCGCACAGCTACAGCGACGACTTCACCCGCCACAACCAGGCCGACTACGCCCGCAGACAGCTCTCGCTGCAGATGCAGGTAAAGATCCACGGGTGCAGCTCAGCTTCACATTTCAAATGGGGAAAAAATTAGCAATAAATAATTTTCTTTATGCAAAATATTTAATAAATAAAGAATAAAAAATATATAATATTCTGATTTTATTTTTAAAAAAAATGGCTTAAATAATCAAATGCAAAGTACAATTTAAAATATTTTGCATAAAGAAAATGATTTGATACATGACCAATGATTGTATTCATTATGATGAATTTATAGAAAAGTGTTTGTCGTACTGCCGGTTTTTTTATGTAATTTATGTATTTTTATGCAAACTAGCTTTTTAAATATTCAAATAAAACATGTCAGAATAATAAAAACTATGTCTCGATAATATTAAAATAACTAAAATACACCTTACTGAGTAAGATTAATATATTATAAATATGGAGTTCAGCATAGAACGAGAAATGTTTATATTTATAATAAGTAATAATAATAAATGTAACATTTATACAAACAAAATTTACAAAATGTACGATGAATATGTATTATAAATATTTATCAGTCTGAATATTTATAATGCTACTTATTATAAAAATTCATTTTGACATTTTAATTATTTATTCATTTCTGATTAACTGTTAAAATGCCATAATATTTCCATATTTTCCAGCACGACCATGACAATCCTGTAAATTATGATTTTTGATTCACTAGGACAGGTTTTGCGTTCATTGATTGTTATTATTAATCTCAGTTCAGCAGGGAAGAGCACTTTAGTTGCTAGTAATGTTGAAATGAAGTGCAGATTTAGAGATGAAGGCATTTGTAGTCCCTCATATTGTTGTCAGATATGGTTACTGGTTGAATTCAGATATTTAGTACCAAAGCAACTTAAAGAACAAAACAGAACAACAACAAAATGAGATCAGTTTCCTATGTTTGCTTTAACAATATGAACAGGCATGTTTTGTCCATATGAGAACATGTTATATTTAGTTAAATTAAGAACAAATGATATCTACGCTAATTTCTTTAGTCTGGCCATAAACATAAATGATGTTTTTAGGGATATAATTGTCCTCGGCCGGTGAGGAGGGATCATTTCCTGGACCTCGAGCACGTTTAGCTGAAGAGCCCTGCTCTAGTTATTATTATGTGACGTGTTTTATTTGAATGTTTAGAGTTGTAGTAAATGTGTTGTAGCATAAGCACATGTGTTTAGTTGCTGTGACTCTGTCTCTGGCGTCAGGAGAATCTCCAGCAGCAGGTCCTGATGGGCATCGCCCCGCAGACGGCCACGGGCACCGGCACGCCCGCCTCTCTGGCCACGCCCCCTACCACCATTCATCCCGTCCGCCAGGCCTCCATGGCCCCGACCCCTCCCCAGCGCGTGAAACCTCAGCCCTCCCACCAGCTGTCCGTCAGCTCGGCCGCCAACTCCACGCCCCCCAAGACCCGCCCACAGAGCGGGAACCTCCTCCAGTCGCCCGAGTCCAGCTACGGGGGCAGGCAGTTGCCGCGGCAGCAGCTGTCAGTCAAGGACAGCCCCGCCCCCGGTCTGCCGCATCAGTCCAGCACGGCCGCTGAGAACCCCGCCCCTCAGGGCGGAGCTAATGAGAGCGCAGAGAACACGCCGAGCAACCAACCAGCAAAAGCCTCGCAGCAGACCAACCAACAGCATCTGCTCAAGCCGACCGGGAACAAACAGGTACGGGCCGCCACACGACTCTCACAACCGGCTGATGAGTGGCGTGTGTGTTCACGTGTTCTCTCTCTGTGTGTGTGTGTGTGTGAAGGGCTCAAAGTCTCCGTCCACTCTCAATACTCCCACTGCCGCGTCCGAGCGTACGGTGGCCTGGGTGTCCAACATGCCGCACCTGTCCGCGGACATCGAGAGTCTGCGAGTGGACCGCGAGGAGTTCAAACTGAAGGAGCACTCCAAGAGCATGGACGAGTCCCGTCTGGACCGGGTCAGTGCTGACCGCTCGTCATCAGTGTCTGCCATTAACTCAAACCTCCAGCTGATTTATCACTTCAAAATCAAGTGGAAAGAATGTTTTAGATTTCATTACAATTACAAAAATGACTAAATATCATTTATTCTTATTTGTCATGAGTAATGAGACTTCAGAATTAAAGGTCATTGTGCAACAAAAATCAGAATGGCATTGTTTTAAAATCTTCTTTATGCAGAATATTTACAATTATGTTTTGGTGGTCTCATGGAGATGGTGGTCCAGTGGGTTAAACCACTGAACTGATATGCAGATGCTGGTTTGATCCCAGTGCTCTCCACCAGTGTGTGCTTGAGCAAGGCCCTTTCCTCCGTGTTGCTCCAGGGGGATTGTCCCTGTAATAAGGCTTTGGATAAAAGCGTCTGCCAAACGCAGAAATGTAAATGTTTTGCATTAGAAAAATGCTGACATTCTTATGACCAAAATATTAACATTTTAAAATGTTACTTTGCATAACGCAAATGAAAAATATAATAATAATACCAACATATTTGGTCATAAAAACAGTAATTTAAAAACTCTTCAAGAAACATCTGCAAAATATTTTGCATAAATTAAGTGAAGAATGATTTTGCATTGTGACTTGATAATTAAACAATAGTGCAATTCAAATTATAACGGTTTAATATATTTAAATTATTTTTAAATAATTAATATTTTGTATGTAATATGTATAACAATTGTCTTCATGCAAAATATTTAAAATTATATTTTGCATTAAGACAAAATTAAGAATATTTGTTTGGCAATAAAACAGAAAAAAATCTATAAAATATTTTGCATAAATTAAATGAAGAATGATCTGGACATTGTTGATTATGTTGTCATAGTGCAATACAAATTATAATGGCTTTATTTTTTTTATTAATACATTATTAATACAAAAAATAATAATTTTCGATGTAAATTCAAAAATAAATAAATATTTGTCTACATACAAAATATATACAATTATATTTGCATAAAGAATAACGCCCAAAAGTTAGATATACATACATATTTTCTTAATAATTAAACAAAAAACATTTAGTATTTTTTAATTGTTAGTAAAATATCTTTTATTTAAACTTACATTTTAAATTAATTGATTGTTTTTATGCAAAACGTTTAAATTGCAGACATTCATACGAGCTAAAGATACGTTTTGCATTGTGAATTAGTTTTGATTTTGCATGAATTAAATGATTTT
Source organism: Romanogobio albipinnatus (assembly GCA_023566225.1). Taxonomy (NCBI): domain Eukaryota; kingdom Metazoa; phylum Chordata; class Actinopteri; order Cypriniformes; family Gobionidae; genus Romanogobio; species Romanogobio albipinnatus. The sequence continues at coordinate 43,601,963 of CM042261.1, read as the reverse complement.
GCATTGGGAAACGATTGTCTTGATAATTCATCAATGATGTCATAGTGCAATAAAAAATTAAACGGCTTTATTTAAATTATTTTTTAACAATAAATACATTTAAAATTTCGATGTACACTTTAAAATAAATAATGAATTGTCTTCATGCAATATTTAAAATTATATTTGCATAAAAAATGTAACCAAAAGTTTGATTTTGTGACATTATTTTTGAAATAATAAAACACAATCATCCTTTTATATACTTAAAGACATTTATACAACCCAAAGATATGTTTTGCATTGTAAATATTATTTAAAAATGTTACTTTGCGTGAAGAAAATGAAGAATATTTTTAGGGTCAGTTCATTTGGCATAAAGGAGTGTGTGTGTGTGTGTGTGTGGCGGCAGGTGCGCGAGTACGAGGAGGAGATCCACTCCCTGAAGGAGCGTCTGATGATGTCACACAGGAAGCTGGAGGAGTACGAGCGGCGGCTGCAGTCGCAGGAGCATCAGACCAGTAAGATCCTCCTGCAGTACCAGAGCCGGCTGGACGACAGCGAGAGACGCCTGCGCCAGCAGCAGGTGGAGAAGGACTCGCAGATCAAGGGCATCATCAACAGGTCAGACGCGTGACGCGCGCCGCCATCTTGTGCCTGTGTCACCAGAGCATCCTGGGAATGTGTGTGTGTGTGTTGCAGGTTGATGGCGGTAGAGGATGAGCTGAGAGGAAGTGGAATGCCTGACCTCAAAACCAGATTATTCACAGAACAGGTTTGTCACACACACTCTAGGAACCGTCTGTGACCTCCATGTCTCTCCACCGGTCAGGGCTCGCTCGTGACATCATCACATGTGTGTGTGCGGGATGAACCATGTGACCTGATCTGATGAGTGTGTATCGGCTGTTTCCAGTGATTCATGATCTTCTGATCCTTTGATTTGAGTCCATAAAGTTCCAGTCATCAAATATAGCGAAGCCCATTTTAATGTGTAAAAGATCTCGAAATGACCACATGATTATTGAATATTGTTTCTGATATCATGACATCATATACTGTTCACACCATAAACCACAGTGATAACAATAACAATCACGATAACAATAACTATAGTGCTATTAATAACTATACCGATAACTATAGTGATATTAATAACTATACCGATAACTATAGTGATAACAATAACAATCACGATAACAATAACTATAGTGCTATTAATAACTATACCGATTACTATAGTGATATTAATAGCTATACCGATAACTAAAGTGCTATTAATAACTATACCGATAACTATAGTGCTATTAATAACTATACCGATAACTATAGTGATATTAATAACTATACCGATAACTATAGTGCTATTAATAACTATACCGATAACTATAGTGATATTAATAACTATACCGATAACTATAGTGCTATTAATAACTATAGTGCTATTAATAACTATACCGATAACTATAGTGCTATTAATAACTATACCGATAACTATAGTGCTATTAATAACTATAGTGCTATTAATAACTATACGGATAACTATAGTGCTATTAATAACTATACGGATAACTATAGTGCTATTAATAACTATACCGACAACTATAGTGCTATTAATAACTATACCGATAACTATAGTGCTATTAATAACTATAGTGCTATTAATAACTATACCGATAACTATAGTGATATTAATAACTATACCGATAACTATAGTGCTATTAATAACTATAGTGCTATTAATAACTATACCGATAACTATAGTGCTATTAATAACTATACCGATAACTATAGTGCTATTAATAACTATAGTGCTATTAATAACTATACGGATAACTATAGTGATATTAATAACTATACCGATAACTATAGTGCTATTAATAACTATAGTGCTATTAATAACTATAGTGCTATTAATAACTATACCGATAACTATAGTGATATTAATAACTATACCGATAACTATAGTGCTATTAATAACTATACCGATAACTATAGTGATATTAATAACTATACCGATAACTATAGTGCTATTAATAACTATAGTGCTATTAATAACTATACGGATAACTATAGTGCTATTAATAACTATACCGATAACTATAGTGCTATTAATAACTATACCGATAACTATAGTGATATTAATAACTATACCGATAACTATAGTGCTATTAATAACTATAGTGCTATTAATAACTATACCGATAACTATAGTGCTATTAATAACTATACCGATAACTATAGTGCTATTAATAACTATACGGATAACTATAGTGCTATTAATAACTATACCGATAACTATAGTGCTATTAATAACTATACCGATAACTATAGTGCTATTAATAACTATACCGATAACTATAGTGCTATTAATAACTATACCGATAACTATAGTGATATTAATAACTATACCGATAACTATAGTGCTATTAATAACTATACCGATAACTATAGTGCTATTAATAACTATACCGATAACTATAGTGATATTAATAACTATACCGATAACTATAGTGCTATTAATAACTATAGTGCTATTAATAACTATACCGATAACTATAGTGCTATTAATAACTATACCGATAACTATAGTGCTATTAATAACTATACCGATAACTATAGTGCTATTAATAACTATACCGATAACTATAGTGCTATTAATAACTATAGTGCTATTAATAACTATACCGATAACTATAGTGCTATTAATAACTATACCGATAACTATAGTGATAATAATAACTATACCGATAACTATAGTGATATTAATAACTATAGTGATAATAATAACTATACCGATAACTATAGTGATATTAATAACTATAGTGATAATAATAACTATACCGATAACTATAGTGATATTAATAACTATATTGATAACTATAGTGATGATAATAATAACTATACCGATAACTATAGTGATATTAATAACTATAGTGATATTAATATCTATACCGATAACTATAGTGATGATAATAACTATAGTGATATTAATATCTATACCGATAACTATAGTGATATTAATAACTATAGTGATATTAATATCTATACCGATAACTATAGTGATATTAATATCTATACCGATAACTATAGTTATATTAATAACTATACCGATAACTATAGTGATATTAATAACTATAGTGATAATAATAACTATACCGATAACTATAGTGCTATTAATAACTATACCGATAACTATAGTGCTATTAATAACTATACCGATAACTATAGTGATATTAATAACTATACCGATAACTATAGTGATAATAACTATACCGATAACTATAGTGATATTAATAACTATACCGATAACTATAGTGCTATTAATAACTATACCGATAACTATAGTGCTATTAATATCTATACCGATAACTATAGTGATATTAATAACTATACCGATAACTATAGTGCTATTAATAACTATACCGATAACTATAGTGCTATTAATAACTATACCGATAACTATAGTGCTATTAATAACTATACCGATAACTATAGTGATATTAATAACTATACCGATAACTATAGTGATAATAACTATACCGATAACTATAGTGATAATAATAACTATACCGATAACTATAGTGATATTAATAACTATACCGATAACTATAGTGATAATAATACCGATAACTATAGTGATATTAATAACTATACTGATAACTATAGTGATAATAATACTGATAACTATAGTGATATTAATAACTATACCGATAATGATATTAATAACTAAACCGATAACTCTAGTGATAATAACTATACCAATAACTATAGTGATATAAATAACTTTACCGATTACTATAGTGATAATAATAACTATACCGATAACTATAGTGATATTAATAACTATACCGATAACTATAGTGATATTAATAACTATACCGATAACTATAGTGACGATATTGTTCTGTTTATTATAAGCGCTGCAGTTTTGTCGTCTGTCTCTTTAAATGCTGGAGCTCTTTAAAGCAGGATTCTGATTGGCTGTCAGTGTTTTTATCGTTCATCAGCTGGAAAAGATCGCTCTGAAAGTGATTCCAACGTTATCGCTCCTCTGAGCCGTTATTAAAGTTGTGGTGTGGACTCTGTCGTTATGTGAACGGACCTTTATATAATTGGTAATGTTTTGTTGGTGTGTGACGCATCAGTGAATGAGTGACGGGGGCGTGTCCAGCGCTGGCCTGTGATTGGCTGACAGTGACAGCCTGTGATTGGCTGATGGAGAATGACATGATGTAGAGCAGCACACATTCACACTTCACTTCCTTCACTTCTGACGTCTGTTTTTACTCGTCTCATCGTGTGCGTCGTCATTTATTCATGTCACTCAAACCGTGTCATATTTTATCCTCGTGACTTTATTTGAAATGCATTTAAATGAGCGATGAATATCAAATGAGTTATTCCTGTTGTGATGAATTTTAATGAGGTTTTATTGAATCTCTTATTGGTGCTGTTTGAGGTTTTTATTCATGAATATGATTGTAATAGTTTTATGTGACCCTCGGCTTCTTTTTCCCCCTCAGCCGATTTATGGCTCCCACTCTGGAACATGATTGGCCCGTGCTGGACTAGAGGACATGTGATTGGTTGAACCTCAACCCAGGAATGACTGATGATTGGCTGAGAGAGAAGAGAGAGGCGGAGCCTGAGCAGGACGACCAACTCTACAAACTGTCTGTCTTTCTTTCTCTCTCTCTCTCTCTCTCTCTCTCTCTCAAACACACGCTGAGAGTATATATATGTGTATATACGTGATATATGAATATATATTTCTCAGATGTGTCTCTCTCTCCTGCTGTCTTTGTCTTTTTTGAGCCAAATGGACGACAATCAGCATCTCGAGGCCGAAACAATCACACCGATAGCACAAAGAAAATCAACGCAGACGGAGAGAGAGAGACCGCATGACGAGTTCACTCATCCTCTTCCCATCATCCCTCTCTCTCTCTCTCTCTCTGTCTCTCGCTTTACTGCAGGAGTGTGTTTGTGTACGTGAGTATGTGTGTGTGTGTGTGTGTGTGTGTGTGTGTGATCAGTTGCAGCCTCAACTTCCTAATAATGACTCAATAACAGATCTTGTTTTTTTCAAATGATGTTTTGAGGGGCTTGATTCTTTCTGAGCCAATCAGACGCTCAGAATCCCGAGCGGGGGCGGGCTCTCCTCTCCGTGCCTACAGAGCTCCACTGAGAACAGCAAACACAGACTTGAGTCGGACACTGGCTTTACTTCATGCTCATCTGTGAGAGACGCGACTCGAGGACCGCGCGTCCGCCGGAGCCACGCCAGACGCCGGGACGCTGTGTGTGTGTGTGTGTGTGTGTGTGTGTGTGTGCGTGTGTGTGTGTGCGTGTGAAGCGTTCATCATCTGTCACTCCAGTGAGCCGCTCTTGACACCATCAATTATTCATTAAATCTGTCACTCAAAGCTCTTCATGTCAAAATAAAAGTCCAGTTTAACTTTTAACTATTGTACGTTAGAATGTATTTCTCAAAGTAATAATAATATAAATAATACAGATATTAAAACAGTAAATCTGTTGTGCAGCCAAACAATAAAACAGATTGTTACTCTTTCATTTGATTACATTTAAAAATTGTATTAAATCATTGAATTGCCTTTATTTGATTATTACCACCATATTTCATAATAAATACATATTAAATCATAAATTATAACACACAACATAATTTCTGAAAAAATAAAACATTAATAAATGATTTAAAAGTTCACTTGATTAGACATGCTTTTGAATTATTCAAGTTTAATCAAACCATTCAAATGGAATCTAGAAAAGTTCAAACAGAAAATCGAATTTAAGAAAAAAAAGGATGTTTTTGTTAAATTGTATAAGTTTCATGATTTTAATAAAAACGAAAATCAGCATACAAAAATATTTAAATGAAAGAATTTGAGAAAAACGACATGTTTTACACTAAAATGACTAGTTACACGTGTTTAATAGGGCCCAAAAATGTATTTTTGTTCAACTGATTCCAATCAATTAGACGTGTTTTTTTATTAATAGTGTTTAATCATTCATTAATAACTTTAAAATAGATTTAAGATTGTACAGGTTTCATGATTTCAATTAAGTTGACATTATTACTCAAATTTATTTCATCGTTAAAACAGGATCCAAAGATAAGTTGATATTTACTCTATACGTTTATTTAGAAACATAAACATATTAAAACATAGAATTTGAGAAAAGCTTACATTTAGAGGAAAAATGTAAACGTTTAATAGTGCCCTAAAAAATGTGATGATTTCAATAAATTAGACATGCGTTTGATTAATAATGTTTCATTTTGAAAAATGGAATTTGGCGAAATTGTATAAGTTTCATGATTTCAATTAAGTTTGTTAGTGAAAACAAAAAAAGAAAGACAAATTTGAGAAAAAACTACATTTAGGCCAAAAATGATATTTAATAAGGCCCTAAAATGTCATTTTTGTTTTTGTTCAATTGTATACGTTTCAATAAATTAGATGTCATTTTTGATACTAATATTAAAATGGATCCAAAGAAATTGAATTTGGGAAATAACATTCAGATTGTCTAAGTTTCTATCCATTTATTATACATTTTTAATGCCTTTCAAAATGTCTTTTTTCCATAAGTTTCATAACCTTTTGAGATTTACTATCAGCTGAGATGTACAGATTCCAGCCTGTTCATTTATTGATCATTTTGTAAGTTTGATTTTGTTGTGGAGTCCCGGGTCTCGTGCTTCACACACACACACACACACACACTGGAGCGCCGACGGCTGCTGATTTCTGTACATAGAGTCCACTCTCATCTTAAGTTTTTCTCTTTTCTCGGTGTTTGATGGATGATGCTCATATACGCCAGTCGCCGCTTCGCTGGGCCTTTAGTCTCTTTCTTTCCTCTTCATTTACTTTTTTCGTTGGAAGTATTACTTTTGTCTGCATTCCAGGTAATAATAGTTATGAAAACATGATGATGATGATGATGAAGAACAGTGTTTCTGTGCCTACAGTTCCCACGCTGCGCTCCGATTGGCCGAACACACGCACGTGTCGCCATGGAGACGTAGCTTTCAATAAGGCGAAGGACGCGCTCACAAACAGCCATGGTGTGTGTACAGGGGTCAGGTCGTGATCGTGTGTGTGTTCCCATCGCGTAGCACTAGTTCTCACTGCTATGAGTTTCTCTTCATGATGAACGCCCGCCAATTTAGCCATAGACACGGACAAGCCATAGCGTTGACCCCTGACCCCTGACCCGCTTCAGGAGCGTAGGATGTATATATTTATATATTTACCCATGGAAATATTCTCGAACGCGGGAGAGAGTCGTTGATTCTAGAGTGGAGCATCTCTGAATATGGAGTGATGTTTTGAATGTTCATATTATTATTATAAAGATATTATTATATTCAAATATGATTATTATTGTAATTATGAATTTCATTTTATTGACAATGATTGATAAACAGAAATGTCTTTCTTTTTGTGAATATGGAGAAGTTTACATTTTTCTGGGGAAATATTACAAAACTTTAAATATTTCAACAAACGAATAAATAAATATATACATGCTTAACAAAAGACGTGTGTTTATTGGATGCGTCATCACATTAGACTAAAATATGCGCATTCTTTATTCATCATTTTGGAGCGGTGGTGACCGGCGACGGGGTCATTGACGCACGGCCAGTTTGAGGCGTTGACCCGACCTCCAGATTCCCCAGATCTCAATCCAATCGAGCATCTGTGGGATGAGCTGAACACACAAGTCCGATCAGCCTCGCAACTTACAGGACTTAAAGGATCTGCTGCTAACATCTTGGTGCCAGATCCCACAGCACACCTTCAGGGGTCTAGAGGAGTCCCTCAGAGACGGGTCAGGGGACCAACACTATATTCGGTCATAATGTTATGCCTGATCAGGGTAGATGCTCATTAGCCGTCCGCCATATTGGAACAGTCAACGTCAGTCCCTGAGCAATTGTGCAGTTCATTTTCATAAAGTTTTGGAATATTTTTCCTCTTATAAACACAATATATAACGTAATAATCCGGTTTATATTGACATATTAACAGGGTTCCCACTCTTTCATGAACACCAGATTCAAGGACTTTTTAAAGCACCTTTTATTTTAAATCAAGCACAATAAATACGATAAAGGTGGGTGTGTTATTGCCAATATATCAAATACCTACTGTACCTGTGTCTATCATTAATGCAGTAACGCTAAGGCATATACTGACAACTAAAATACAATTTCCAATGAGGAAAAATTTGCAATTTTACAAAATCCAATGAGGAAAGAGGCTGGTGTACAAGAGCGAGCGAGCTTTAACGAGAGATGCAGTTTGCAGCTCTTATTCCTGCTTTTAACATTTATTTCACACTAGTTTTAGTTTTCTTTTTTATAAATCATTACTTAATTAAAACATCAAAATATAGAAATAATATTGTATACATGAATTTTCCAATTAAATGAAAAGATTTCAGATGTTTACGTGCTTTTCTTCTTTTTATTTTTTGAGCGGTGATGAAATATTGCCCTTGTAAATACTTGCCAGCATTTCAGTAATGAAAGTCTAGATCTTTAAAATGCATCCAAATTACAGCAAAGTGCAACCATACGGTGGCCTGCAGGGGTCAAAAAGGATATAAACAGTGCATTTTGAAGTGATCTCATCTTGAAAACTCTGAGATGTGGATTCGGACGGCAATTAAATGACCACACGTCCTTGGTGTTTGTCTAAAAACAGTGGGTAATTCGGCCGGGGATTTTTATGCGGGTGTGGGAGAAAAACACTGACCTTCTGGATTTGGGCGGCAATAAAATCTCCGACTAGCCCCTGTCAATGATGAAAATATTTATGACCCCACGAGAAACAATTACCATCCGAATAGGGCTCTGAACAGTAGATGGTGCTTATGGAACAGCAAAAATATATTCCTTCCTCCCGTAATGCTGTTTTGTTCTGGCTTTGGCAGCGCATGAAGGCCAATTTTTGTAATAGCACCATGCTACTCTAACAAAATGCAGTACATGCTTAATTCAAGCACTTTCAAGGACCTATGTTTGTTTTCAAGTACTTTCCAGGCCTTGAATCCATGTGTCTGAAATTCAAGAACTTTCAAGTACATTCAAGAAGCGTGGGAACCCTGTATTAAGATTTAGTTAACATCCACCCTGTAAATATATATTTGTGCTATTTTATTAAAAGGTCCCCTGCTGAAACATCCAGCTAAAACCAGCCTAAACTGGTTGGCCGGTCTTAGCTGGTTTAAGCTGGAAGTAGCTGGTTTTAGCAGCCTGGCTAAACTGGTCTCCCAGCCTGATTTAGCTGGTCAAGCTGGTTTTAGATGGTCTCCCAGCCTGATTTAGCTGGTCAAGCTGGTTTTAGATGGTCTCCCAGCCTGACTTATCTGGTCAAGCTGGTCTCCCAGCCTAACTTAGCTGATGAACATTTTACCTAATTACAAATTAATCAGATTACATGGTCCATATACAGATATAAACTATTTGTCTAAACACCCAGTGGCAGAAAAAATAGGGACAGTCAGCCAGCCTGACCAGCTAAAACCATCAAAGACCAACAATTACCAGCTAAAACCAGCAATTACCTGCTAAGACCAGCCTGACCAGCTAAAAACCATCAAAGACCAACAATTACCAGCTAAGACCAGCTAAAACCAGCAATTACCCGCTAAGACCAGCCTGACCAGCTAAAACCTGCTAAGACCAACAATATCCAGCTAAGACCAGTTTGACCAGCTAAGACCAGCCTGACCAGCTAAAAAAAATTCAAAACCCCTCTAAAACCAGTCTGATAAACCAGCTATGACCAGGCTGGGAGACCAGCCAAAACCAGCCTGACCACCTTAGGCTGGTTTAAGCTGGATTTTTCAGCAGGGTTGGTAAATCATTTTAACAATATCTCAAGTGTGATTTATGAGATTTGTACTTTGAATCCTATCTTTCTTTGCCAAAGTTATATTAGTTCGGATACACGTCATAACACACGTTATGTTTGCGAACACACGGCCGTGTTTGGCTCGTGACTGCACATGTTCGGTATAAAGGTCATGTTTTGGTCACATTACAGAATTGTAACTCATACCAAAACACTAATGATTTGCATAAACATGTACTAAAACTGTTTATTTCCCCCAAATAAAGGATTATGTGTTATCTTTGTGGCGGTGAAGTTGGCCATTTTAGACACAGCGTAGCTCAGCGATGCTAATCAGCTAATGGCTAGCTAGCTCAGTCCTGAGCAGTTGTTTGGTAGTGACGTTACCTAAAGTGAGGCTTGTGAGCACATTAAGCTCAGAATGATGGGATATACAGCGAGAGAGGGACTCAAACCATAGGTGTGTATATGTAAATTAGCGAATACATACATCAGTGTTTGTCTGTTTAATGCGAGTGATGATTGACAGCATCTGAAGTGTTGACCGCTCTAAAATGGCGGCGCGTCAACGTGCCTGGAGCGGTCGAACGAGGCATCTACGTATACATATCTATTACTCAAACACGCCGTTTCCATAGTGACATGAAAACGCGCGACCTTTTTACATAAACTTTCATGATTTACAAAGAAAATATAATTTTTTTAACCACTTTTTTTATTAAAAATATATTTTTTAAAACAATGGAATAAAATGCACAAAATATTTCAACATTATTTTCATAAGTTGAAATTTAGGGGTCAGCCACCTTACAAACCAATA
>CM042261.1:43581259-43586259 GCA_023566225.1 Romanogobio albipinnatus | reverse complement strand
AATATAATATTGGCATTCACGGGTCAATACGCGCTTGCGAATTGCATTTTTTTTCGGTTTTGCACTTAATTAATTATTTTTCTACAAATTCTATCATTTGCCTCCATCCCAATCCTGAACAACGCGACATACACACACATCACAGGTTAGTGGTGGAGTTATCCTCACAGAACACTATACGAGAGTTCATTATTTGCGTTTTAAAATCTTGCCGGTTCAACATTTTATTCCGAGCTTACACACACTTGCGCACTAAACGCCTGTCAAACATGTGATCACTGGACTAAGTATTCATCTCACTGCGCTAATACTGTCAAACACACACAAGGTGAACATAAACACAGTGGGTTATGTCTAAAGTGAAGGTAAAATCGCGTGTGTGTGTGTGTGTGTGTGTATTAGATGTGTGCAGGTCTTTAATTGACAGCAGCGCAGCCTATAGTGAACACGCTGTGCTTAAAGGGACAGTTCACTCTAAAATAATGTCATTATTTCCTCACTCTGATGTTCATAACCTGAGCTCATTTCTCGATGACAGAATCTTCATCTTTGAGTGAACGATCCCTTTAATGTTCAACAACAAAAGAGGAAGAGAAGATCCCTCTGCTCTCCACTGAAGAACTGATACAGCAGCTTTAATAAGAGTAATGTAGATTTATAGTGACGTCTGTAGTGTTTTATTTGTACATTTATTTATTCAGTTTCTTACTTTAATGCTGTCCAGCTCTGAGCTGCCACTGTAAATCTATATATATATTTATCTTATATTATACAACACACTGGAATGTGTACAAGGGTTTTTTAAAGTAAGGGTTTTCAATTCTTTTAAGTAAAATAAAGAAAGAGTATTGCAATATAAAAGTCTTTTTTCTCCTTCACCTCTCGCTGTTCCTTTCGTCTGAGAATAGAAGAACAAAAAACTGACAAGCCATCAGAACCAACACAACCCAAAACCGAGGCAACAAACCTGAGGTGTGTATTGAGCCGTGGACTAACTGTAGTGATGCATCCCTAATATTAACATATTTTAAATATATTAAAAAAAACAAAAATATATATAAAAATAAAAATATAAACAAATAAATAAATATAAATACAAATATTTTAAATAAAATTACAAAAATATATAAATAGATATAAAAATATATATTAAAAATATATTACAAATAATGAAATATAGAAACATATAAATATATATACAAATATTAAAAATATATTAAACATAAAAAATAAAAACTATTAAAAATACAAAAGTATAGAAAAATATATAAATATATATATATAAATAAACAAATGTATATACAATATTTTAAATATATAAAAAATACAAAAATATATATCAATATACAAAATCTAAATATATATAAAAATATATTACAAATAATGAAATATATAAAAATATAAATATATATAAAAATACACAAAATATACTAAACATAAAAATATATATAAAAAAATACAAAAATATACATATAAATATAAAAATAGAAATATATAAAAAATTAAAAATATATATAAAAATATTTAAAATATATACAAAATACAAAAATATATAAAAATAAAAATATATAAACATTTAAGAAATATATATAAAAATGTATACAAAAATTAAAAAAATATATAAAAATATTTAAAATATATACAAAAATATAAATATAAAAAATTCAAAAATATATATATGAAGAGTTCAGGTGCAAAAGCCTCTAAAAGCCACTTTGGTCATAAATGAGAGAACGATACCGAGTGAATGCTCTACTATACCTTCAGGAAATCCCACCAATCCCACCAATCCCAGCCTCAGCCCATCCAGAACCAGCACTCAGGGAGGAACCAGACGTCAGACGGACTCACAGGTCTTCATATAAACATATGATCAACACACATTTATGATTATTATCAGTGTTGAACACAGATTCTCTGATGAATCAAGTTCAACACAACAGCATTCCTCTGAACATAACGCTTCTGTAACATTATCATGATCAGTTTAATGCGTCAAATAATGATGCAAAAGCTGATATTTGAGATAAATAAAGGCCCGTATGAATACAGCTCAGATCATTCAATAGAACTTCAATGCCTTTGGCAAGACTTTCCCACAGAAACGGCTCAACTCATATCACATTAAAAGAATGCTTTGCTTTTCCACGAAATTAAAAAGTAAATGGATTATTTCAAACAAACAAAATAAATATTTAAACACGCAGTTGTTCTCAGACTCTAGTCTTTAGAACACAATACAAATATGACACACAAACCCTGATATTTCCATAAAAGAGCTTTTAATATCTGCAAATAAACAAATACAGAGATTCTTCAAACCTGACACTAAGATGAGCGTTAAAGAGAGAACTGACAGAATCTTACACTTCAAACCGCAGTGCATGATGGGACATTATTGCTCTGAGCTGGATTGCATATATCTATACACACACACACACACACACACACACACACACACACACACACATGCGTAAGTGCATAAATATGGGATTTAAAGCAAACGCACATTCATCAAACACATGCAAGCGATCAGACACACACACACACACACACACACACACACCTGAGACGCCACATGAGAAGAAGTGAATAACCTGAGATCTTGTGTGTCCATCAGAGGACACCATCACTCAGATCACACACACACACACACACACACACACACGTCTGACAGCACTATTTTCAGAAACTCATCAAAACTAAAGGAGTTTATGCTGAAAAGTGTGATTTTCTGACTGAGATCTAAACATCTGGCAGTGTTACTTTAGTATATCAGTGCTGCTTTAATAGCTTTATTTGTATATTTACCATTTCCATTTTAGTTCGTTTTAATATATATATTTATTTCTCTTTTAAATAAATGTCTATATAGATTTTTTACTTCAGTTCTAACTCGAGTAATTTTATTACACCAAGAAAAACTGAATGAAAGTTTTGCTGCAATAACACAAGTTTAAAGAGGACCTATTATGCCTCTTTACAGGATGTATATGTGTGTGTGTATGTGTGTGTGTGTGTGTGTGTGTGTGTGTGTGTGTGTGTGTGTGTGTGTGAGAGGTTTCATCTCAAACACCCCACAGATCATTCCTCATATGTTGTAAATGCCTTTTTTGAATGGAAGGTAAAACATGCATGTGTCTTTAAATGCAAATGAGCTGCGGCTCCTATCCAGAAGAGGGCGGAGCCTGTACAGCTCATGCCTCTGATACTCTGCCTTTGGTTTTAATGATCATCTGTATCACACTCATGTGACACTACAGTTCTTCATCATCATGAGAGTTTATGATCTGATGTGTTTTAAAGCCATATCAGTCTAAACTTCTGATGTATGGTTTTTCTGAGCGCACACACACACACACACACACACACACACACACACACCCCCGAAGCACGCGCACAGAAAGCTGTGTGTCAGACGGAGCGTCCAGTGAGTGGAAGTTATGGGCGGAGACTATGGTAATAGGACGGAGTCTGTCAGGAGTCGTGACAGGGGAATATGCTAATAGGGCGGAGTCTGTTGGCAGTTGTGGGCAGGGTCTATGCTAATAGGGCGGAGTCTGTTGGCAGTTGTGGGCAGGGTCTATGCTAATAGGGCGGAGTCTGTTGGCAGTTATGGGCGGAGACTATGGTAATAGGACGGAGTCTGTCAGGAGTCGTGACAGGGGAATATGCTAATAGGGCGGAGTCTGTTGGCAGTTATGGGCAGAGACTATGGTAATAGTCTCGGAGTTTTTCAGCAGTCATGGGCGGGGTCTATGCTAATAGAGCGGAGTCTGTCAGCAGTCATGGGCGGGGTCTATGTTGATAGAGCGGAGTCTGTCAGCAGTCATGGGCGGGGTCTATGCTGATAGAGCGGAGTCTGTCAGCAGTCATGGGCGGGGTCTATGCTGATAGAGCGGAGTCTGTCAGCAGTCATGGGCGGGGTCTATGCTGATAGAGCGGAGTCTGTCAGCAGTCATGGGCGGGGTCTATGCTAATAGAGCGGAGTCTATCTGCAGTTATGGGCGGAGACTATGGTAATAGGGTGGAGTCCATCAGCAGTCATGGGCGGGACTATGGTAATAGGGCAGAGTCTGTCGGCAGTCATGGGCGGGGTCTATGCTAAAAGAGCAGAGTCTGTCATCAGTTATGGGCGTGGACTATGGTAATAGGGTGGAGTCTGTCAGGAGTCGTGACAGGGGAATATGCTAATAGGGCAGAGTCTGTTGGCAGTTGTGGGTGGAGACTATGGTAATAGGGCGGAGTCTGTCAGGAGTCGTGACGGGAATATGCTAATAGGGCGGAGTCTGTTGGCAGTTGTGGGTGGAGACTATGGTAATAGGGCGGAGTCTGTCAGGAGTCGTGACGGGAATATGCTAATAGGGCGGAGTCTGTTGGCAGTTGTGGGTGGAGACTATGGTAATAGGGCGGAGTCAGTCAGGAGTCGTGACGGGAATATGCTAATAGGGAGGAGTCTGTTGGCAGTTATGGGTGGAGACTATGGTAATAGGGCGGAGTCAGTCAGGAGTCGTGACGGGAATATGCTAATAGGGAGGAGTCTGTTGGCAGTTATGGGTGGAGACTATGGTAATAGGGCGGAGTCAGTCAGGAGTCGTGACGGGGATATGCTAATAGGGCGGAGTCTGTTGGCAGTTGTGGGCGGGGTCTATGCTAATAGGGCGGAGTCTGCAGTCATGGGCGGGGTGAGTGTGATATCTTATGATTCACGGGGATTAAAAAAAGTAGTTGGTGTATTTTTAACATTGTAGGGTGTTTGTGTACACACACTGCCAACACTCATTTATGTTTAGACACCTGTAAGGGAATTTTGCCTAATAGGTCCCCTTTAAGTTTTTTATATTTTATTTCATTTCAAGCAACAAAAATGCTTGGTTTAAGTTTTAGTTTGAGCTAACTATAATAACCCACAATCTCACGTAATTTTGAAAGCTTTCTCAGAAAATGAGAATTTAGCTTCTGCAGTAAAGGACTGACTGAAGAACGTTTAGATGTTTGTG
>CM042261.1:43563759-43571259 GCA_023566225.1 Romanogobio albipinnatus | reverse complement strand
CACACACACACACACACACACACACACACACAGCCATTTGAACTGCATTCAATCTTGTTTGTCCACAGTGTATAACTATTTTGTGTGCATATTTCAGCCCAGTGTCTCTCTCTGAGGTCAGAGGTCACTCAATCCTCACCTGAGCACATGACCTCTGACAGGTGAGACGCCGAACTTATGATCTCACACCTGCTTATTAAGAATCAAGAGCACACAGAATATTACAGAATATGAAATCGATTATTTCAACTGACCCTTCAGCACTAAAGGTTAAAGGTCATATAACATTATGACCTAATATAGTGTTGGTCCCCTGACCCGTCTCTGAGGGACTCCTCTAGACCCCTGCAGGTGTGCTGTGGGATCTGGCACCAAGATGTTAGCAGCAGATCCTTTAAGTCCTGTAAGTTGCGAGGCTGATCAAGTGTATATATAAATAATACATTCATGTCAAATATATATTTTTTAATTTTTGTGTATTTTGTGCATTTAATTATTTCTATTACAGCACAACATGGGGGTAAACGAGCTCATTTGTCATTAAATAAGTTAAAAAATAAAGAAAAAAAAGCTTCTTTTGCTCAAAACTCTTCTCATTAGTTTGTGTAACGCGATCCGGACGCGTTCGTGACACCTGAGAGACACCGGACACCTCCGGTCACAGGTTCTACAGTAAACACACTTCACCTTACAGCACATATTACATCTGTGTTTATTAATATCTGTGTAATATCTCACCTGATACCAGGCGCGTGTCCGTCAGAGTCCCGAGGCGCGCACCCCATCATCCTCATCCTCACTGGCGCGTCACGCACGCGCACAGGTGCTTTTACCTCAGACTCGATCAAAGTGCGCGAAACGACGGAAACTTCACTCACCGCGGCGCTTCTTCGATGGGGAAGGACAGAAATCCCAGGAAAAATCCCCTCAGGTAACGTTAGTTTGTTTTCGCGTTCATGAGCGCGTCCGCCACTCAACAGCATCGGCTCGAGACTGTGCGGGTCACGAGCGCCGCGGGAGCGCGCGCGGCCGGATTTATTTACGCAAACATGAGCGTGGATTCCAGCCAAGAGCGCGCATTACTTCTGCTGAGGGTGGAAGATGATGCTCAGACAAATCTGCGGATTTAACACGAAATAAATAAATAAATAATAACAGTAGATGGAGAAACTGAGGCTTCCTGCGTTTGGATGAAGTGTGTCCTGAGGGATAACTCTATTTCATCGGCGAGAGAATGTATTAAGTCAAGTTAAATAAGTACAGAGAGTTTGCTGGGTTAAATTAGAGTGTGTAATCAGGAGAAACACACACTCACAGGCACGCACACACACACACACAAACACTGCTGTTATTATATGCAGTGTTTTATGAATGAATGTTTGAGTGGATTTCGTTTGCTCCAGTGTGTGTGTGTGTGTGTGTGTGTGTGTGTGTGTGATCTCAGATTAATGCAGCATCTGTGAGGCGGGTGAGTGTGTCTAATCTGAATTTTTGATTTGTTTTTATTTGCTGAGGCTGCAGCTTTATGGCTCCATACACAAACAAACATCACTGAAACCTGCACTAAAATACTAACTGGAGAATGTGCTGTCAGAGCTGGTGTGTGTGTGTGTGTGTGTGTGTGTGAAGATTAGAGAGTTTTACAGCCTCAGCTGATGTTTAAGATCTTTATATAATAAAAGAACAAACACAAACAGCATCTTCAGACTTCAGTTTGTGTGTGTGTGTGTGTGTGTGTGTCAAATAACATATAGTATAATTATGTCAAATATAATTTAAAATGGTCTGTCGATCTGTCTGTCTGTCTGTCTGTCTGTCGATCTGTCTGTCGATCTGTCTGTCTGTCGATCTGTCTGTCGATCTGTCTGTCTGTCTGTCTGTCGATCTGTCTGTCTGTCGATCTGTCTGTCTGTCTGTCTGTCTGTCGATCTGTCTGTCGATCTGTCTGTCTGTCTGTCTGTCGATCTGTTTGCCTGTCTGTCGATCTGTCTGTCGATCTGTCTGTCTGTCTGTCTGTCTGTCGATCTGTTTGCCTGTCTGTCGATCTGTCTGTCTGTCTGTCTGTCTGTCTGTCGATCTGTCTGTCGATCTGTCTGTCTGTCTGTCGATCTGTCTGTCTGTCTGTCGATCTGTCTGTCTGTCGATCTGTTTGCCTGTCTGTCGATCTGTCTGTCTGTCGATCTGTCTGTCTGTCTGTCGATCTGTTTGCCTGTCTGTCGATCTGTCTGTCTGTCTGTCGATCTGTTTGCCTGTCTGTCTGTCGATCTGTCTGTCTGTCTGTCGATCTGTTTGCCTGTCTGTCTGTCGATCTGTCTGTCGATCTGTCTGTCTGTCTGTCGATCTGTTTGCCTGTCTGTCTATCTGTCTGTCTGTCTGTTGATCTGTCTGTCTGTCTGTCGATCTGTCTGTCTGTCTGTCGATCTGTTTGCCTGTCTGTCGATCTGTCTGTCTGTCTGTCGATCTGTCTGTCGATCTGTCTGTCTGTCTGTCTGTCTGTCAATATGTCTGTCTGTCGATCTGTCTGTCTGTCTGTCGATCTGTCTGTCTGTCTGTCTGTCTGTCTGTCGATCTGTCTGTCGATCTGTCTGTCTGTCTGTCTGTCGATCTGTTTGCCTGTCTGTCGATCTGTCTGTCGATCTGTTTGCCTGTCTGTCTGTCGATCTGTCTGTCTGTCTGTCTGTCTGTCGATCTGTCTGTCGATCTGTCTGTCGATCTGTCTGTCTGTCTGTCGATCTGTCTGTCTGTCTGTCGATCTGTCTGTCTGTCGATCTATCTGTCTGTCTGTCTGTCTGTCTGTCTGTCGATCTGTCTGTCGATCTGTCTGTCGATCTGTCTGTCGATCTGTTTGCCTGTCTGTCGATCTGTTTGCCTGTCTGTCTGTCGATCTGTCTGTCTGTCTGTCTGTCGATCTGTCTGTCTGTCGATCTATCTGTCTGTCTGTCTGTCTGTCGATCTGTCTGTCTGTCGATCTGTCTGTCTGTCTGTCTGTCGATCTGTCTGTCAGTCAGTTTTTTTCCTCATGGTTTGTCTGTCCTGATCTGTCCTCTAACAGTGAGAGAGGGAGGATCTGTCTGTCTGTCGATCTGTCTGTCTGTCGATCTGTCTGTCTGTCTGTCGATCTGTCTGTCTGTCTGTCGATCTGTCTGTCGATCTGTCTGTCTGTCGATCTGTTTGCCTGTCTGTCGATCTGTCTGTCTGTCGATCTGTCTGTCTGTCTGTCGATCTGTTTGCCTGTCTGTCGATCTGTCTGTCTGTCTGTCGATCTGTCTGTCTGTCTGTCGATCTGTCTGTCTGTCTGTCTGTCGATCTGTTTGCCTGTCTGTCTGTCGATCTGTCTGTCTGTCTGTCGATCTGTTTGTCTGTCTGTCGATCTGTTTGCCTGTCTGTCGATCTGTCTGTCTGTCGATCTGTCTGTCTGTCGATCTGTCTGTCTGTCTGTCGATCTGTTTGCCTGTCTGTCGATCTGTCTGTCTGTCTGTCGATCTGTTTGTCTGTCTGTCGATCTGTTTGCCTGTCTGTCGATCTGTCTGTCTGTCGATCTGTCTGTCTGTCGATCTGTCTGTCTGTCTGTCGATCTGTCTGTCTGTCGATCTGTCTGTCTGTCGATCTGTTTGCCTGTCTGTCGATCTGTCTGTCGATCTGTTTGCCTGTCTGTCTGTCGATCTGTCTGTCTGTCTGTCTGTCGATCTGTCTGTCTGTCGATCTATCTGTCTGTCTGTCTGTCGATCTGTCTGTCTGTCGATCTGTCTGTCTGTCTGTCTGTCGATCTGTCTGTCAGTCAGTTTTTTTCCTCATGGTTTGTCTGTCCTGATCTGTCCTCTAACAGTGAGAGAGGGAGGATCTGTCTGTCTGTCGATCTGTCTGTCTGTCGATCTGTCTGTCTCTCAGTTTTTGTCCTCATGGTTTGTCTGTCCTAATCTGTCCTCTAACAGTGAGAGAGGGAGGATCTCTGTCTGTCAATCTGTTTGCCTGTCTGTCTGTCTGTCGATCTGTTTGCCTGTCTGTCAATCTGTTTGCCTGTCTGTCTGTCGATCTGTCTGTCTGTCGATCTGTCTATCGATCTGTCTGACTGTCGATCTGTCTTTCTGTCGATCTTTCTGTCTGTCTGTCGATCTGTCTGTCTGTTTGTCAATCTGTCTGTCGATCTGTTTGCCTGTCTGTCGATCTTTCTGTCTGTCTGTCGATCTGTCTGTCTGTCTGTCGATCTGTCGGTCGATCTGTCTGTCTGTCGATCTTTCTGTTGATCTGTCTGTCGATCTGTTTGCCTGTCTGTCAATCTTTCTGTCTGTCTGTCGATCTGTCTGTGGATCTGTCTGTCGATCTGTCTGTCGATCTGTCTGTCTGTCGATCTTTCTGTTGATCTGTCTGTCGATCTGTTGTCCTGTCTGTCGATCAGTTTGCCTTTCTGTCTGTCGATCTGTCTGTCGATCTGTTTGCCTGTCTGTCGATCTTTCTGTCTGTCTGTCGATCTGTCTGTTTGTCGATCTTTCTGTTGATCTGTCTGTCGATCTGTTTGCCTGTCTGTCGATCTGTTTGCCTTTCTGTCTGTTGATCTGTCTGTCGATCTGTCTGTCTGTCTGTCTGTCGATCTGTCAGTCTGTCTGTCGATCTGTCTGTCTGTCTGTCGATCTGTCTGTCTGTCAGTTTTTGTCCTCGTGGTTTGTCTGTCCTAATCTGTCCTCTAACAGTGAGAGAGGGAGGATCTCTGTCTGTCGATCTGTCTGTCTGTCGAACTGTCTGTCTGTCGATCTGTCTGTCTGTCTGTCGATCTGTTTACCTGTCTGTCGATCTGTTTACCTGTCTGTCGATCTGTCTGTCTGTCTGTCTGTCGATCTGTCTGTCTGTCTGTTGATCTGTCTGTCTGTCAGTTTTTGTCCTCGTGGTTTGTCTGTCCTAATCTGTCCTCTAACAGTGAGAGAGGGAGGATCTCTGTCTGTCGATCTGTCTGTCTGTCGATCTTTCTGTTGATCTGTCTGTCGATCTGTTTGCCTGTCTGTCGATCTGTTTGCCTTTCTGTCTGTCGATCTGTCTGTCTGTCTGTCTGTCGATCTGTCAGTCTGTCGATCTGTCTGTCTGTCGATCTGTCTGTCTGTTGATCTGTCTGTCTGTCTGTCGATCTGTCTGTCGATCTGTCTGTCTGTCTGTCGATCTGTCAGTCTGTTGATCTGTCTGTCTGTCTGTCGATCTGTCAGTCTGTTGATCTGTCTGTCTGTCTGTCGATCTGTCTGTCTGTCTGTCTGTCGATCTGTCAGTCTGTTGATCTGTCTGTCTGTCGATCTGTCTGTCTGTCGATCTGTCTGTCTGTCTGTCTGTCGATCTGTCAGTCTGTTGATCTGTGTCTGTCTGTCGATCTGTCTGTCTGTTGATCTGTCCGTCTGTCTGTCTGTCGATCTGTCTGTCTGTCGATCTGTCTGTCGATCTGTCTGTCGATCTGTCTGTCTGTCTATCTGTCTGTCTGTCTGTCGATCTGTCAGTCTGTTGATCTGTCTGTCTGTCTGTCGATCTGTCAGTCTGTTGATCTGTCTGTCTGTCTGTCGATCTGTCAGTCTGTTGATCTGTCTGTCTGTCTGTCAATCTGTCAGTCTGTTGATCTGTCTGTCTGTCTGTCGATCTGTCTGTCTGTCGATCTGTCTGTCGATCTGTCTGTTGATCTGTGTCTGTCTGTCGATTTGTCTGTCTGTCGATCTGTCTGTCGATCTGTCTGTCGATCTGTCTGTCTGTCTATCTGTCTGTCTGTCTGTCGATCTGTCAGTCTGTTGATCTGTCTGTCTGTCTGTCGATCTGTCAGTCTGTTGATCTGTCTGTCTGTCTGTCGATCTGTCAGTCTGTTGATCTGTCTGTCTGTCTGTCGATCTGTCAGTCTGTTGATCTGTCTGTCTGTCTGTCTGTCGATCTGTCAGTCTGTTGATCTGTCTGTCTGTCGATCTGTCTGTCTGTCGATCTGTCTGTCTGTCGATCTGTCAGTCTGTTGATCTGTCTGTCTGTTGATCTGTGTCTGTTGATCTGTCAGTCTGTCGATCTGTCTGTCTGTCGATCTGTCAGTCTGTTGATCTGTCTGTCTGTTGATCTGTGTCTGTTGATCTGTCAGTCTGTTGATCTGTCTGTCTGTCTGTCGATCTGTCTGTCTGTTGATCTGTCTGTCTGTCTGTCGATCTGTCTGTCGATCTGTCTGTCTGTCTGTTGATCTGTCAGTCTGTTGATCTGTGTCTGTCTGTCGATCTGTCTGTCTGTTGATCTGTCTGTCTGTCTGTCGATCTGTCTGTCGATCTGTCTGTCGATCTGTCTGTCTGTCTGTCGATCTGTCAGTCTGTTGATCTGTGTCTGTCTGTTGATCTGTCTGTCTGTTGATCTGTCTGTCTGTCTGTCGATCTGTCTGTCGATCTGTCTGTCGATCTGTCTGTCTGTCTGTTGATCTGTCTGTCTGTCTGTCGATCTGTCAGTCTGTTGATCTGTCGATCTGTCTGTCGATCTGTCTGTCGATCTGTCTGTTGATCTGTCTGTCTGTCTGTCGATCTGTCTGTCGATCTGTCTGTCGATCTGTCTGTCTGTCTGTTGATCTGTCTGTCTGTCTGTCTGTCGATCTGTCAGTCTGTTGATCTGTCGATCTGTCTGTCGATCTGTCTGTCGATCTGTCTGTTGATCTGTCTGTCTGTCTGTCTGTCTGTCTGTCGATCTGTCAGTTTTTGTCCTCATGGTTTGTCTGTCCTGATCTGTCCTCTAACAGTGAGAGAGGGAGGATCTCTGTCTGTCTCTCCAAGAGGTGAGCGAGAGGTGGATCTCCCTCGTGTGTGTGTGCTGAGTCAGATCCTCTCCATCTGTGCTCGCCTGCTTCACGCTGTGTGTGTGTGTGTGTGTGTGTCCGCCGCAGGGAGATTGTGTGGTGTGTGTTTTACAGTAATACACAGGCCATAGTGCAGCGTCAGAAACACAGCCATCAGCATCAGCATCACACACTCCTGTGGGTGTCAAACGTCTCAACACACAGTAACACACACTCAGGCCTGATCACTGAATCACCAGCACTCAAACACACACACACACACAGCCAGCAGAGAGAGAGAGAGAGAGAGAGAGAGAGAGAGAGAGAGAGAGAGAGAGAGAGAGAGAGAGAGAGAGAGAGAGGGAGAGAGAGAGAGAGAGAGAGAGAGAGAGAGAGAGAGTCTGATGGGTTTTAATTGTGTTCACATGACAGGCGGAACCAGACGGAGTCACTGAAAGCAGAGGCAGACACACAGAGACGCAGCGGCGGATGTGTGTGTGGAGATGATGTGACTTCCTCTTTCAGGAGCTGTTAAAGTGAAGACAGAAAGTGTGTGTGTGTGTGTGTGTGTGTCTGCTCATCGCTCACAGACGCTGGTAAGATCCTGCTCTCACTCACTTCATCACATTTATCAAACTCTATTCTTTATCAGGAACACTACAACACGAAACGTTCTCTCAAGGTTCTCTCAGTGTTAGGAGCAAACGTTTCCTGGTAACGTTAATAGAGCGTTCGTTCAG
>CM042261.1:43541259-43543759 GCA_023566225.1 Romanogobio albipinnatus | reverse complement strand
CACCGATGGTGGTCTCGCAGAACTTCTCGTCCGCCACCTCGCTGGCGATGTTGGCGCCCATCAGCACACTGACCTCGATCTCCAGCTTGGACCTGATGATGTCAGAGATCAGGGTCAGACCGCTCGGACCCTCGTCGATACCCTGAACACACACACACACACACACACACACAGATGAGTCAAAAATGGACTAGTGCACTACACACTATAAAAAAATATATAAACGCAAAACCTAAAAAAAGTAATTCCGTCTGAAAATACTCTCAACACACAGTCACACACACACACTGGATTGCTCGTGTCATATAGAAATAAACGCTGCATCATTTAAAATGACCTCCTGAAGAACTTACACAAACTGAACTACACTAAAACTCTTCTCACTATTAGCAGTGAGTGTGTGTGTATAGCAGTGAGTGTGTGTGTGTAGCATTGAGTGTGTGTGTGTAGCAGTGAGTGTGTGTGTGTAGCAGTGAGTGTGTGTGTGTGTAGCAGTGAGTGTGTGTGTGTAGCAGTGAGTGTGTGTGTGTGTAGCAGTGAGTGTGTGTGTGTGTGTAGCAGTGAGTGTGTGTGTGTGTAGCAGTGAGTGTGTGTGTGTAGCAGTGAGTGTGTGTGTGTATAGCAGTGAGTGTGTGTGTATAGCAGTGAGTGTGTGTGTGTAGCAGTGAGTGTGTGTGTGTGTAGCAGTGAGTGTGTGTGTGTAGCAGTGAGTGTGTGTGTGTGTAGCAGTGAGTGTGTGTGTGTGTGTAGCAGTGAGTGTGTGTGTGTAGCAGTGAGTGTGTGTGTGTGTAGCAGTGAGTGTGTGTGTGTAGCAGTGAGTGTGTGTGTGTGTAGCAGTGAGTGTGTGTGTGTGTAGCAGTGAGTGTAGCAGTGAGTGTGTGTGTGTAGCAGTGAGTGTAGCTGTGAGTGTGTGTGTATAGCAGTGAGTGTAGCAGTGAGTGTGTGTGTAGCAGTGTGTGTAGCAGTGAGTGTGTGTGTGTAGCAGTGTGTTTGTGTGTAGCAGTGTATAGCAGTGAGTGTGTGTGTGTAGCAGTGTGTGTAGCAGTGAGTGTGTGTGTGTAGCAGTGTGTGTAGCAGTGTGTGTAGCAGTGTGTGTGTGTGTTTGTGTAGCAGTGCGTGTAGCAGTGTGTGTGTAGCAGTGTGTGTAGCAGTGAGTGTGTGTGTGTAGCAGTGTGTGTAGCAGTGAGTGTGTGTGTGTAGCAGTGTGTGTGTGTTTGTGTAGCAGTGTGTGTAGCAGTGTGTGTAGCAGTGTGTGTAGCAGTGAGTGTATGTGTGTAGCAGTGTGTGTAGCAGTGTGTGTAGCAGTGTGTGTAGCAGTGAGTGTATGTGTGTAGCAGTGTGTGTAGCAGTGTGTGTAGCAGTGTGTGTAGCAGTGTGTGTAGCAGTGAGTGTATGTGTGTAGCAGTGTGTGTAGCAGTGAGTGTATGTGTGTAGCAGTGTGTGTAGCAGTGAGTGTGTGTGTGTGTGTGTGTAACAGTGTGTGTAGCAGTGACAGAAGCTGCTCTGATCGCAGGCGGGGCCGGAAGGCCGTACTTTGATGAGGGAGATCCCGAGGGCTCCGGGTTTGACGTGAGGCTTCATCTGGTCACAGATCTTCACAATAAACTGATGAGGAATGACGAAGATCAGGAAGTCGGCTCCGCTCGTGGCCTCAGTGACGTCAGGAACAGCCACCTGTGGACACACAACACACACTCATCATAAAACACACTCTAAACCATGCTGAGTTTACATGCTGGCAATGACCATGAGCTGGTTCTTAAAGTTCACCCAACAACAAAAATACACTGTGTGTGTGTGTGTGTGTGTGCGTGTGTGTGAGAGAGTGTTTGTGTATGTGTGTGAGTGAGTGTGTGTGTGTGTGTGTGGGCATGTTTTTGTGAAATATCAGGACACAATGTGTATAATGACATGGGTATTACAAAAAGAGGGTGAAATATGAGGACGTTCCCCATGTCCTCACTTTTCAAAATGCTTATATTTCACACAGAATGAGGTTTTTTTCACAGAAAGTAAACTGCACAGTCTCCTGTGAGGGGTAAGTTTAGGGGCAGTGTGAGTGTGTGTGTGTGTGTGTGTGAGTGTGTGTTTTTAGCACTTTTGTGATTCAGTTTTAATGTATTTATAATATGAGTTTGTGTGTCCTAGTATGAACTGGTTGTGTATGAATGATTGTGGCACTGCTTCAGCTCTAGTGACTGATCTCAGCTCATGATTGGTGTTGAAGGTCATCATTAATCCTGTTCACACACGTCTGGTGCGACACACCCAGTGTTGTTCTGTTGTGTGTTTAATTCTGAACTCATTCAGCGGTTCCATTAGTCACGTGTCATTATTAGCCTGTGTCTGGTTGAGGAACACACACACACTGATGAGGAGTGTAAAGGTCATCACTGTAATCAGTGTGTCGCTGATAACAGCTCAGTGTGAACACCACACACAGGTGACATATCGAGCACAGGTCACCTGGAGACATACACACAGTGAGTAAAAGCTCATG
>CM042261.1:43521259-43528759 GCA_023566225.1 Romanogobio albipinnatus | reverse complement strand
AACTTTCCCACATGGTCCTCTGTTAGATGGGGACGTTTAATTCGAGACTGCACTGCAACACATCTTGTTCAGGGCTCAGTCTAGGCCAGGGGTCTCAAACTCACTGCACCTGCGGGCCGCTGGAGGCAGACTCTGGGGCAAGCTGGGCCGCTGGAGGCAGACTCTGGGGCAAGCTGGGCCGCATCAAGTATTCCACATAAAAAGTAGCACAACTGATCCAATCTTCTCAATCTTTATTATGAACAGTTCTTCAACATGAATGTTTCTTCTGAACATGAACTGTTCCTCTGAATTTGAACTAAATATAGCCTATAGAAATTAAATCATGCAATATTAAATAATGAATGATTTTAATTTTATTTTAAATAATAGACTAATTCACAGCAAGGTCAAACAGAACAGTGAGCGAAGGTCTAATTCTAGTTGGGAAATAATCTTTTTGGGACTATTTGTAAACAATATTTGCATTAATTTGTCAAATATATTATTAGTCCCGATATTCTTCACATGAGTGAGTGAATAAACACAGAGATCCGCGAAACACTATTGAATTCTCCTGTGGTCTGGTGGCAGAATTTTTGTCAACAGTGTCAAAGGTTCCGGGTTCTAATCCACTCATGTAGTTTTTCTTCATTAAAATCAAATATGCTCATCAATGATTATATAATAAGAGCATGGACACTTTGCATTTTGTCCGGAAAGAATAGAGTCTCTCTCAGCAACGGCATGAAGCGATAGATTGACGCGCTCGCCTGTGTGTGAAGACCAAAAGAGAACGTAAACCCCGCCTACTTTGTTTGATTGGCCATCTCAATCATGTTGACATTGATGAGCGCTGTTAGACCACATTCATTTCAACTGTGTGATCAGCTTCGTTCGTCTGTTCCTGTCAATCACGCGGTGTCAACCAATTATACTGCACGAGGGAGGGGCGAGCCAACTCTCTCTCACACACACACACACACACACACACACACACAAAGGAGGCAGCAAGCGTGGCAAGCGCGGCACACGCAACGACTCAGCAAAAAGGTGCTTTTCAGAGCAACACGCGGGCCGCACTTACACTAAACTTTGATGTCATGAAGGGGCCACAAAATATCATCCGCGAGTTTGAGACCCCTGCTCTAGGGGATCAACATAGAATGTTATTTTTTTGGTCCTATTTAAGTCCTTCCATCACATTTACTGTGATGGAAGGACTTAAACGTTACATTGTATCATTCTTCAAACGTTAAGGGAACGTTACATTGTGTCATTCTTCAAACGTTAAGGGAACGTTACATTGTGTCATTCTTCAAACGTTACATTGTGTCATTCTTCAAACGTTAAGGGAATGTTACATTGTATCAGTCTTCAAACGTTAAGAGAACGTTACATTGTGTCATTCTTCAAACATTAAGAGAACGTTACATTGTGTCATTCTTCAAACGTTAAGGGAACGTTACATTGTATCAGTCTTCAAACGTTAAGGGAACGTTACATTGTGTCATTCTTCAAACATTAAGAGAACGTTACATTGTGTCATTCTTCAAACGTTAAGGGAACGTTACATTGTGTCATTCTTCAAATGTTACATTGTGTCATTCTTCAAACGTTAAGAGAACGTTACATTGTGTGATTCTTCAAACGTTAAGGGAACGTTACATTGTGTCATTCTTCAAACGTTAAGAGAACGTTACATTGTGTCATTCTTCAAACGTTAAGAGAACGTTACATTGTGTCATTCTTCAAACGTTAAGGGAACGTTACATTGTGTCATTCTTCAAATGTTAAGGGAACGTTACATTGTATCAGTCTTCAAACGTTAAGGGAACGTTACATTGTGTCATTCTTCAAACGTTAAGGGAATGTTACATTGTATCAGTCTTCAAACGTTAAGGGAACGTTACATTGTGTCATTCTTCAAACATTAAGAGAACGTTACATTGTGTCATTCTTCAAACGTTAAGGGAACGTTACATTGTGTCATTCTTCAAACGTTACATTGTGTCATTCTTCAAACGTTAAGAGAACGTTACATTGTGTGATTCTTCAAACGTTAAGGGAACGTTACATTGTGTCATTCTTCAAACGTTAAGAGAACGTTACATTGTGTCATTCTTCAAACGTTAAGAGAACGTTACATTGTGTCATTCTTCAAACGTTAAGGGAACGTTACATTGTGTCATTCTTCAAATGTTAAGGGAACGTTACATTGTGTGATTCTTCAAACGTTAAGGGAACGTTACATTGTGTCATTCTTCAAACGTTAAGGGAACGTTACATTGTGTCATTCTTCAAACGTTAAGAGAACGTTACATTGTGTCATTCTTCAAACGTTAAGGGAACGTTACATTGTGTCATTCTTCAAACGTTACATTGTGTCATTCTTCAAACGTTAAGAGAACGTTACATTGTGTCATTCTTCAAACGTTAAGGGAACGTTACATTGTGTCATTCTTCAAATGTTAAGGGAACGTTACATTGTGTCATTCTTCAAACGTTAAGAGAACGTTACATTGTGTCATTCTTCAAACGTTAAGAGAACGTTACATTGTGTCATTCTTCAAACGTTAAGAGAACGTTACATTGTGTCATTCTTCAAACGTTACATTGTGTCATTCTTCAAACGTTAAGGGAACGTTACATTGTGTCATTATTCAAACGTTAAGGGAACGTTACATTGTGTCATTCTTCAAACGTTAAGGGAACGTTACATTGTGTGATTCTTCAAACGTTAAGGGAACGTTACATTGTGTGATTCTTCAAACGTTAAGAGAACATTACATTGTGTCATTCTTCAAACGTTAAGGGAACGTTACATTGTGTCATTCTTCAAACGTTAAGAGAACGTTACATTGTGTCATTCTTCAAACGTTAAGGGAACGTTACATTGTGTCATTCTTCAAACGTTAAGGGAACGTTACATTGTATCATTCTTCACACGTTAAGGGAACGTTACATTGTGTCATTCTTCAAACGTTAAGGGAACGTTACATTGTGTCATTCTTCAAATGTTAAGGGAACGTTACATTGTGTCATTATTCAAACGTTAAGGGAACGTTACATTGTGTCATTCTTCAAACGTTACATTGTGTCATTCTTCAAACGTTAAGAGAACGTTACATTGTGTCATTCTTCAAACGTTACATTGTGTCATTCTTCAAACGTTAAGGGAACGTTACATTGTGTCATTATTCAAACGTTACATTGTGTCATTCTTCAAACGTTAAGGGAACGTTACATTGTGTCATTCTTCAAACGTTAAGGGAACGTTACATTGTATCATTCTTCAAACGTTAAGGGAACGTTACATTGTATCATTCTTCAAACGTTAAGAGAACGTTACATTGTGTGATTCTTCAAATGTTAAGGGAACGTTACATTGTGTCATTATTCAAACGTTAAGGGAACGTTACATTGTGTCATTCTTCAAACGTTAAGGGAACGTTACATTGTGTCATTATTCAAACGTTAAGGGAACGTTACATTGTGTCATTCTTCAAACGTTACATTGTGTCATTCTTCAAACGTTAAGAGAACGTTACATTGTGTGATTCTTCAAACGTTAAGGGAACGTTACATTGTGTGATTCTTCAAACGTTAAGGGAACGTTACATTGTGTCATTCTTCAAACGTTAAGAGAACGTTACATTGTGTGATTCTTCAAACGTTAAGGGAACGTTACATTGTGTCATTATTCAAACGTTAAGGGAACGTTACATTGTGTCATTCTTCAAACGTTACATTGTGTCATTCTTCAAACGTTAAGAGAACGTTACATTGTGTGATTCTTCAAACGTTAAGGGAACGTTACATTGTGTGATTCTTCAAACGTTAAGGGAACGTTACATTGTGTCATTCTTCAAACGTTAAGGGAACGTTACATTGTGTCATTCTTCAAACGTTAAGAGAACGTTACATTGTATCATTCTTCAAACGTTAAGGGAACGTTGCATTGTGTCATTCTTCAAACGTTAAGGGAACGTTACATTGTATCATTATTCAAACGTTAAGGGAACGTTACATTGTGTCATTCTTCAAACGTTAAGAGAACGTTACATTGTGTCATTCTTCAAACGTTAAGGGAACGTTACATTGTGTCATTCTTCAAACGTTAAGGGAACGTTACATTGTGTCATTATTCAAACGTTAAGGGAACGTTACATTGTGTGATTCTTCAAACGTTAAGGGAACGTTACATTGTGTCATTATTCAAACGTTACATTGTGTCATTCTTCAAACGTTAAGAGAACGTTACATTGTGTCATTCTTCAAACGTTACATTGTGTCATTCTTCAAACGTTAAGAGAACGTTACATTGTGTCATTCTTCAAACGTTACATTGTGTCATTCTTCAAACGTTAAGGGAACGTTACATTGTATCATTCTTCAAACGTTAAGAGAACGTTACATTGTGTGATTCTTCAAACGTTAAGGGAACGTTACATTGTGTCATTATTCAAACGTTAAGGGAACGTTACATTGTGTCATTCTTCAAAGGTTACATTGTGTCATTCTTCAAACGTTAAGGGAACGTTACATTGTGTCATTCTTCAAACGTTACATTGTGTCATTCTTCAAACGTTAAGGGAACGTTACATTGTATCATTCTTCAAACGTTAAGAGAACGTTACATTGTGTGATTCTTCAAACGTTAAGGGAACGTTACATTGTGTGATTCTTCAAACGTTAAGGGAACGTTACATTGTGTCATTCTTCAAACGTTAAGAGAACGTTACATTGTATCATTCTTCAAACGTTAAGGGAACGTTGCATTGTGTCATTCTTCAAACGTTAAGGGAACGTTACATTGTATCATTATTCAAACGTTAAGGGAACGTTACATTGTGTCATTCTTCAAACGTTAAGAGAACGTTACATTGTGTCATTCTTCAAACGTTAAGGGAACGTTACATTGTGTCATTCTTCAAACGTTAAGGGAACGTTACATTGTGTCATTCTTCAAACGTTAAGGGAACGTTACATTGTGTCATTCTTCAAACGTTACATTGTGTTATTCTTCAAACGTTAAGGGAACGTTACATTGTGTTATTCTTCAAACGTTAAGGGAACGTTACATTGTGTCATTCTTCAAACGTTAAGGGAACGTTACATTGTGTCATTCTTCAAACGTTAAGATAACGTTTCATTGTGTTATTCTTCAAACGTTAAGGGAACGTTACATTGTATCATTCTTCAAACGTTAAGGGAACGTTACATTGTGTCATTCTTCAAACGTTAAGGGAACGTTACATTGTGTCATTCTTCAAACGTTAAGGGAACGTTACATTGTGTCATTCTTCAAACGTTAAGATAACGTTTCATTGTGTTATTCTTCAAACGTTAAGGGAACGTTACATTGTATCATTCTTCAAACGTTAAGGGAACGTTACATTGTGTCATTCTTCAAACGTTAAGAGAACGTTACATTGTGTCATTCTTCAAACGTTAAGGGAACGTTACATTCTTCAAACGTTAAGGGAACGTTACATTGTATCATTCTTCAAACGTTAAGGGAACGTTACATTGTGTTATTCTTCAAACGTTAAGGGAACGTTACATTGTGTCATTCTTCAAACGTTAAGGGAACGTTACATTGTGTCATTCTTCAAACGTTAAGGGAACGTTACATTGTATCATTCTTCAAACGTTAAGGGAACGTTACATTGTGTTATTCTTCAAACGTTAAGGGAACGTTACATTGTGTCATTCTTCAAACGTTAAGGGAACGTTACATTGTGTCATTCTTCAAACGTTAAGAGAACGTTACATTGTGTCATTCTTCAAACGTTAAGGGAACGTTACATTGTGTCATTCTTCAAACGTTAAGAGAACGTTACATTGTGTCATTCTTCAAACGTTAAGGGAACGTTACATTGTGTCATTCTTCAAACGTTAAGGGAACGTTACATTGTGTCATTCTTCAAACGTTAAGGGAACGTTACATTGTGTCATTCTTCAAACGTTAAGAGAACGTTACATTGTATCATTCTTCAAACGTTAAGAGAACGTTACATTGTGTGATTCTTCAAACGTTAAGGGAACGTTACATTGTGTGATTCTTCAAACGTTAAGGGAACGTTACATTGTGTCATTCTTCAAACGTTAAGGGAACGTTACATTGTGTCATTCTTCAAACGTTAAGAGAACGTTACATTGTATCATTCTTCAAACGTTAAGGGAACGTTGCATTGTGTCATTCTTCAAACGTTAAGGGAACGTTACATTGTATCATTATTCAAACGTTAAGGGAACGTTACATTGTGTCATTCTTCAAACGTCAAGAGAACGTTACATTGTGTCATTCTTCAAACGTTAAGGGAACGTTACATTGTGTCATTCTTCAAACGTTAAGGGAACGTTACATTGTGTCATTCTTCAAACGTTAAGGGAACGTTACATTGTGTCATTCTTCAAACGTTACATTGTGTTATTCTTCAAACGTTAAGGGAACGTTACATTGTGTTATTCTTCAAACGTTAAGGGAACGTTACATTGTGTCATTCTTCAAACGTTAAGGGAACGTTACATTGTGTCATTCTTCAAACGTTAAGATAACGTTTCATTGTGTTATTCTTCAAACGTTAAGGGAACGTTACATTGTATCATTCTTCAAACGTTAAGGGAACGTTACATTGTGTCATTCTTCAAACGTTAAGGGAACGTTACATTGTGTCATTCTTCAAACGTTAAGGGAACGTTACATTGTGTCATTCTTCAAACGTTAAGATAACGTTTCATTGTGTTATTCTTCAAACGTTAAGGGAACGTTACATTGTATCATTCTTCAAACGTTAAGGGAACGTTACATTGTGTCATTCTTCAAACGTTAAGAGAACGTTACATTGTGTCATTCTTCAAACGTTAAGGGAACGTTACATTCTTCAAACGTTAAGGGAACGTTACATTGTATCATTCTTCAAACGTTAAGGGAACGTTACATTGTGTTATTCTTCAAACGTTAAGGGAACGTTACATTGTGTCATTCTTCAAACGTTAAGGGAACGTTACATTGTGTCATTCTTCAAACGTTAAGGGAACGTTACATTGTATCATTCTTCAAACGTTAAGGGAACGTTACATTGTGTTATTCTTCAAACGTTAAGGGAACGTTACATTGTGTCATTCTTCAAACGTTAAGGGAACGTTACATTGTGTCATTCTTCAAACGTTAAGAGAACGTTACATTGTGTCATTCTTCAAACGTTAAGGGAACGTTACATTGTGTCATTCTTCAAACGTTAAGAGAACGTTACATTGTGTCATTCTTCAAACGTTAAGGGAACGTTACATTGTGTTATTCTTCAAACGTTAAGAGAACGTTACATTGTGTCATTCTTCAAACGTTAAGGGAACGTTACATTGTATCATTCTTCAAACGTTAAGATAACGTTTCATTGTGTTATTCTTCAAACGTTAAGGGAACGTTACATTGTATCATTCTTCAAACGTTAAGGGAACGTTACATTGTGTCATTCTTCAAACGTTAAGAGAACGTTACATTGTGTCATTCTT
>CM042261.1:43513759-43516259 GCA_023566225.1 Romanogobio albipinnatus | reverse complement strand
CTGTATGTCTATCTGTCTGTCTGTATGTCTATCCGTCTGTCTGTATGTCTATCTATCTGTCTGTATGTCTATCTATCTGTCTGTCCGTCTATCTGTCTATCCATCTGTCTGTCTATCTGTCTGTCCATCTGTCCATCTGTATGTCTATCTGTCTGTCTATCCGTCATTCCATCTGTCTGTCTGTATGTCTATATGTCTATCCGTCTGTCTGTATGTCTGTCTATCTATCTGTCTGTATGCCTATCTATCTGTCTGTATGTCTATCCGTCTATCCATCTGTCTATCCATCTGTCTGTCTGTATGTCTATCTGTCTGTCTGTCTATCTATCATCTGTCTATCCGTCATTCCATCTGTCTGTCTGTATGTCTATCTGTCTGTCTATCCGTCTATCCATCTGTCTGTCTATCTGTCTGTCCATCTGTCTATCTGTCTGTCTATCCGTCTATCCATCTGCCTGTCTGTCTGTCCGTCAGTGTTGGGGGTAACGAGTTACAAAATAACGGATTACAGTAACGATATTACTTTTTTGGGTAACGAAGTAAAGTAACGCATTACACTAAAAATATTGGTAACTACACTACTTTACTAGACTATAGGAACGCGCTTTCCTGCGTTACTCAAGCCGCGTTTGCCTGTGTGTAAAGATCTGATATGTTTAAGTGCTGCGTGCACCGTTGCCATAGAACAGTGTTTCCCAACCGAGGTGCCGTCTGACAAGAGCATGGATGCCGTGTAAAAGTCCTTCAAATTCTCTCTTTGTAAACTTTGTTCAATGCATATAGTGCTGCAGTATGTTCGAATACCAGTCATTTTCGCCGTCGTCACAAATGAGAAGTTGCGCGCGCTGTGAGAATATTTTGTCTATGTGCACTCATCCGAAAGCGCGCACACGTCTCACAGTGCGCAAATATTGAGTTCTCTTTCAAGTTTGGCTCTTGAACGGACAAACTCACACAAAACTATGTCAACATGCCCATCTTGATGAGTATCCTAGCAGACATAGTCTGTATATGCCTTAAAACGACGCATATCCGAGCATTAGGTCTTAAAGGGGCAGTATTATTAGGTCTTAAAGGGACAGTATTATTAGGTCTTAAAGTGGCAGTTTTATTAGGTCTTAAAGGGGCAGTAGCCTTTACTGCTGTCTGTTTAATGTCAAACAACAAAATACAAGGGCATCACTCACTGCTCTTGATTGAATAGATTTTGTAAATTTAATAGGATTAATGTTTAATTTATACAGTCAAATATGCAATGTTATTTTACATTTGATTTCTGTACCTGAAAACTAATGTTAGACGTACCTGAAAAACCTGAAAAGCATTGTTTATTTTATTAGTATCTTTGCTCAATAGTATTTATTTGTGCTGCTGCTTGTATTTAAATTATTTGTTCTTATTATTTTCTTTATCTTTATTTGACAGTAGTCCTTTTTGTTTGTTTGGGGAAACACTGCCATAGAGCCATGATGTTTGTCCATATATCTACACGGTAAATTAAGAAATGGGAAAGTAAAGTAATAAGTAGTGTAGTTACTTTTCAAATACAGTAACTAGTAAAGTAATCTCATTACAATTTACAGATGTAACTAGTAACTAGTAACTAATTACTTTTTTTGAGTAACTACCCCAACACTGCTGTCCGTCCATCTGTCTGTCTGTCAGTCCGTCCGTCCGTCCGTCTGTCTGTCTGTCTGTCCATCTGTCTGTCCGTCTGTCTGTCTGTCCATCTGTCTGTCTGTCTGTCTATCTATCGTCTGTCTATCCGTCATTCCATCTGTCTGTCTGTCTGTCCATCTGTATGTCTATCTGTCTGTCTATCCGTCATTCCATCTGTCTGTCTGTATGTCTATCTGTCTGTCTGTATGTCTATCCGTCTGTCTGTATGTCTATCTATCTGTCTGTATGTCTATCCGTCTATCCATCTGTCTGTCTGTATGTCTATCTGTCTGTCTATCCGTCATTCCATCTGTCTGTCTGTATGTCTATCTATCTGTCTGTATGTCTATCTATCTGTCTGTATGTCTATCCGTCTATCGATCTGTCTGTCTGTATGTCTATCTATCTGTCTGTATGTCTATCCGTCTATCCATCTGTCTGTCTGTATGTCTATCTATCTGTCTGTATGTCTATCCGTCTATCCATCTGTCTGTCTGTATGTCTATCTGTCTGTCTATCCGTCTATCCATCTGTCTGTCTGTATGTCTATTTATCTGTCTGTATGTCTATCTATCTGTCTGTATGTCTATCTATCTGTCTGTATGTCTATCCGTCTGTCTATCCATCTGTCTGTCTGTATGTCTATCTATCTGTCTGTATGTCTATCTATCTGTCTGTATGTCTATCCGTCTATCCATCTGTCTATCCATCTGTCTGTCTGTATGTCTATCTGTCTGTCTGTCTATCTATCATCTGTCTATCCGTCATTCCATCTGTCTGTCTGTATGTCTATCTGTCTGTCTATCCGTCTATCCATCTGTCTGTCTATCTGTCTGTCCAT
>CM042261.1:43481259-43496259 GCA_023566225.1 Romanogobio albipinnatus | reverse complement strand
TTTATCACATTAATTTTTATAATCGGACGAAATCTTATTAATACTGGTTGATAGAAAAAAATCTGCATCATTTAGTTGAGTATTTTAACTATACAATTTACTATTAAACTGACTAACAAAACAAGAAATATCCTTGAAAAAGCTTCGACTCTGGTCGGCGGAAGTCAATGAAGTCGCGCCGGCCGGCCATCATCTGATTGGTTGCTGTCACAGACCCTAGTGATTGGAGATCGAGAAGCGGCGAGTACTTCCTGCTGCCGATTTTGTTTCTGAACCGCTGCTGAGGTCAGGCCCAGATAACAATTTTTGTTAGAACAGGTTAGAACGTTCCCAGAACAGGCATCCTAACGTTCTCTATTGGTTAGCCAGGAAAGTTTTCTTTATGTAAATAGAACGTTCCCTGTTGGTTTGGAGAACGTTCCTCTAACGTTCCCAGAACCTTCCCCTAAACTCTTTACTCCGATATCATTGACCCTGTGGTACGCCAGTAATCGTCCAGCAATGCCCGCGTCCCATAGGGTATAAGCGTCCCATAGGGTATAAGCGTCCCATAGGGTATAAGCGTCCCATAGGGTATAAGCGTCCCATAGGGTATAAGCGTCCCATAGGGTATAAGCGGCCCATAGGGTATAAGCGGCCCATAGGGTATAAGCGTCCCATAGGGTATAAGCGTCCCATAGGGTATAAGCGGCCCATAGGGTATAAGCGGCCCATAGGGTATAAGCGGCCCATAGGGTATAAGCGGCCCATAGGGTATAAGCGTCCCATAGGGTATAAGCGGCCCATAGGGTATAAGCGTCCCATATGGTATAAGCGTCCCATAGGGTATAAGCGGCCCATAGGGTATAAGCGGCCCATAGGGTATAAGCGGCCCATAGGGTATAAGCGGCCCATAGGGTATAAGCGGCCCATAGGGTATAAGCGGCCCATAGGGTATAAGCGTCCCATAGGGTATAAGCGGCCCATAGGGTATAAGCGGCCCATAGGGTATAAGCGTCCCATAGGGTATAAGCGGCCCATAGGGTATAAGCGTCCCATAGGGTATAAGCGGCCCATAGGGTATAAGCGTCCCATAGGGTATAAGCGTCCCATAGGGTATAAGCGTCCCATAGGGTATAAGCGTCCCATAGGGTATAAGCGGCCCATAGGGTATAAGCGGCCCATAGGGTATAAGCGGCCCATAGGGTATAAGCGTCCCATAGGGTATAAGCGGCCCATAGGGTATAAGCGGCCCATAGGGTATAAGCGGCCCATAGGGTATAAGCGGCCCATAGGGTATAAGCGGCCCATAGGGTATAAGCGTCCCATAGGGTATAAGCGGCCCATAGGGTATAAGCGGCCCATAGGGTATAAGCGGCCCATAGGGTATAAGCGGCCCATAGGGTATAAGCGGCCCATAGGGTATAAGCGGCCCATAGGGTATAAGCGGCCCATAGGGTATAAGCGTCCCATAGGGTATAAGCGGCCCATAGGGTATAAGCGGCCCATAGGGTATAAGCGGCCCATAGGGTATAAGCGGCCCATAGGGTATAAGCGGCCCATAGGGTATAAGTGTCCCATAGGGTATAAGCGGCCCATAGGGTATAAGCGGCCCATAGGGTATAAGCGGCCCATAGGGTATAAGCGGCCCATAGGGTATAAGCGGCTGGAAAAGGATGAATGGACGTCAATAATCAGTAGCTTCTACAAACCATGTCTTGTTTTGAACTTATTTAATCAATAGAAATAATTCAAGCACATAAACCTTCATATGGCGGATTAAATAAGATGCATTAATATGTACATTTCGTAAATTGTATCACTGACACTGTGCCACAACCAGGCTTTACGTTTAGGGTAGAGTGGGGGAAAACGCCCCCCTTAAGGAAAATGTGACATTACAGTGAAACAAAACATAAATGTGACTTGAATTGCCATCCCGGTTTTGAGTGACTATGGCAGGAGTTATTCACCAAATATTAAAATTGCGCAGCCTTCATAATTAATTAGTATTTTGACTGAAAATATTTTTGTACAAAGGGGGCGTTTTGCCCCAGCGGTGGAGTTAAATGCCCCCTTTCTTACCAACCAGTTTGCTTCATAAATCAACAGCAAAATGAGCAGACTATAGTTTTTAATCTCTCAAAGTAAAAGGCAAGTAATGTATCAACATGTATATAAATTAATATTTATTTAATATCACTATTTATGTAGTGAAATATATTCAATAAATGCATTAAAAGCCACTATGTTTTATCATTGGGTCACCTAACCACCTTCCATCAGTGAGCTAACTGTGCTATCAAGCTAGCCTAATGCTCACTTGAGGTAATTTTTTTTTATTTTGTTCAAATATTTTGATTTTACCACCTAGTTATACTGCATTAGGTGTAAAGCAAAGGATTTGATAGACAGAAATATGTTATTATAGTAATTATGATAGAGAGAAACTTTGCCCTTTGGGGGGCGTTTTACCCCACAAGCTATGACTTTTTAACAAAATGTTTAATTTTTAAAATATAATTATATTCCTTATAAATAACATTTCCTCTCAAACGACAGACTTCACTATTCATCTCTCATACATCACTGTGATCTCCTGCAGAACAATATTCTCTTAAACACTTGTTTACTAATGTCTGAACATTGTAGCACTTGCACTGTAATCCTCTTCTCTTCAGATACGTGGCTGGTGTCAGCTTCCCCAAGGAGATCTGTTTATCCCCGTTGTCAACGAAGTGCATAGCAACAGTGAAAATGAATCTTGACTCCCTCTAGTGGTTATTTGGGGAAAACAGGTGCGGGGCGTTTTACCCCACTCTACCCTAAGTGCCAAATAACAATGACTTCAACACAATATGTGGTTTTAAAATATGAATTTTATTCACAGACATTATTAATGAATAAAGATTAACGTTACTTTAACTGGGATGACACTGCATTATTTTCTTACCGCTGAATTAACGGAACGCTTCTCTCTTTTGGTCAGTAAACCAGAACTCCTCGGTTAACGTCATGTTGTCTTCAAGTATGTGTCAAATCTCTCTCAAATCACACTATTAACACTGGTATATTTATTAATTATAACATATTATTCAATAAAGATCGATAAACTAATGTTAGTCAGTCGGTAAAAACGAAATGACCGTTAATATTTAAATTACGCGAGTGCGCGGCTTTCTGTGGAAGACGGAGGAAAGCGCGTGCTGGAGAAGCGCGCACAGATCAGAGGCGCGCAGTAACGAAATATACAAATAAACCTTATAAAAATTTTTTATCTAAAAATAACCTGCAGGGAACGTTCTGGGAACGTTCTCTTTGGGTTACAAAAACACAACCAATAGAAAACGTTATTATTTGGTTCCCCACAAAAATAACCAAACGGGAACGTTATGGGAACGTTCTGTGTTTACTGGGGGGGACCAACACAATGGCCGTTTCTCAATATGCGTTCTTGTCTGTACTTGTGTTCTCGTGGACTTGTGAAACGTCATCAGTCGCTGCCCAAATACTGTTCCAATTCAAAGTTCACATCTAGCAATAGACAAGTACAGTTCAAATCCCCGGATGTGTCCTTGCTCCGCCCCTTTTATCGAGGACGCATCGAGAGGAGACTTCAGACAGACCGGTATCCCAGAATGCATCTCAGACCAACGGACGCAACGATCAGTAATGCCATGCCCCCCAACACCCGCATGATCAGCTGAACTTGGTTGTGCGCGAGCCTCTAGTAACCGAGAGCAGAGCGGCATTATCATCACGGGGTGGCGGCGTTGTTTTGTCACTTGCAACACATCCAGAATACACATCATTTCTGCTTAAAATAAGCCTAAAATGCAAAAGACCAATTTAGGATAGTAAGATTTATTTTTAAGCACAAGCCTAATAAAACATTTGAAGTAAAAAAAAATTTTTTTACATTTATTACTTATATAATAGTATAAACTTGTGAAAATCAAAATATTAAATACCATTATAAAATTTTAAAATATTTGTTAAATAGTTTTATTTATCATATTTATGTGTTATTTTTGTAATGTGTTTTTGGTAAGTCCTGTTATAATATTGTTTTGAACTGCTTGTTATTTACAATGGCAACTATTAACTGTTTTAATTTTTATTTTTTATTTTTTGCGGGTGCGTTGAATTGCATTAAATCCACATAAAAATCCTAATAATCAAACTAAATCAGAATAATTATTAATGTTAATAATAATATAGAGAGCCCACAACAACAAATAAACAAACAAAAACATTAAAAAATATATTGTCCCGTTTTTTTCAAGTCTCCTCTCGATGCATCCTCGATAAAAGGGGCGGAGCAAGCACACATCCGGGGATTTGAACTGTACTTGGCTAAATGTGAACTTTGAATTGGAACAGGACTTGGCAGCGACTGATGACGATTCACAATTGACGACTGATGGCGATTCCCCCCGTCCTCTGGAGTTCCTTCTCCCGAGTCGAACTGGCAAGTCTGAACTACCAAGGACGCAAGTCAGAAGTTCACGTACTTGGTATTGAGAAACGGCCATTATGTCATATATCCACCAGGGGTCACTATAGTGAAAGTAACGTAGCTTTTTTATTATTGATTAATAAATAATTTAAGAACTAGATGTGTGATTTTGAGCCTTTGTGTTGAGAGTGTGTGTGTGTGTGTGTGTGTGTGTGTGTGTGTGTGTGTGTGTGTGTGTGTGTGTGTGTGTGTGTGTGTGTGTGTGTGTGTGTGTAACGCTGGCTGACCGTGAGTCAGAGGGTAAAGGGTCACTAGGGTGTGTTACTGGTGTCAGGTTTAGCTTTACATACTGACTAATCACTGCTTCAGTTCACACACACACACACACACACACACACCGCCGGTTCTGTGTGGCACTAATGAAATTATTCAAAGAATTTACCCAGAGAACATTCCTCTCATGTCAATTATTACAAAAACTAGCAAAGAATATTAAGAATTTCCAAGGAAGCTCTGAGAGGAAGGCCATATATGGCTTTAAGGGGCGGGGTTTGGGAAAAATGACGCAATAGTCCACGTCATGGTCGCGCAGTATTAAAGCCGCCTGCGTTCCAACGACTTCCGCTTCACTCACACAAGAGTGTCGACCGTCACCTTCTCCGTCTGAGCTTTAACCTTCACCATTTGAAACAAATCTAAGCCTCAAGCTCATTTAAGTTTTCTCTTTCACCTTCTTTTAGTTTATAAGCGGAAATATGACTCTGAGTTTAGGATTCAGGCGAACGGCGGCGAGTATCTTAGCACAGGGCGCGCACACGACACTCGTGCCCGCGCTGAAGACACGAACAGAGGACGAGCTGGACGGGTGCGCGGATGAGATGGACTCCGCGCTGAAGCCGTTAAGGCCCGGGACGAACGGGATGAAAGGACTACAGCTGGACGGGCGCTTCGTGTCCGCGGCCGACGGCTCTCTCCCGTCCACCCCGGACTCGCAGGAGCTCGGTTCCGCCGAGCTGGACCGCGATACTCGACAGCTTTTGCTGGTGTTCTACCGCACGCACACGGGACTGTGCTCGGCGGAGAAGAGCCACAGCGGCGCGCTCCCGACAATGAGGCGCGTCGTCGCGGATATTCTCGAAAAGCACCAGATCGTCTACAAAGGTAAACAATGCGATATTTCCGTACGATAATGAAATAAAACGCGTTAGAATATTAATATACAAAATAACCATTACATTTAAAGTGAGTTTAAACGCAAAATATGCTTTATTTCTGAGTAAAAGGTCATAGTTAATACACTATTTATAATTATTTGGCTTCTTTTGATAGTGGTTGCATCTTTATTTATTCCTATTTCGTCTGCTAATGTTGTAACTTGTCATGTAAAATTGTATTTAGCGTTATTGGGTCTATTCTTATCTGAACGTAAATAAATAGACGTTGCTGTGTTTTCCCCTCAGTGGGTTTTTATCTCAAACCGCAAAGTTCGTCAGTGCGATTCTCGGAACTGCCTGAGTTCCGCTTATCTGTGTGTGTGTGTGTGTGTGTGTGTGTGTGGGAGGGTGTCATAAACATGAAAACACAGTGGTTAGGAAAGCGAAACACTTTAAAAATGCAAAGTGAAACGGAACCGCCATTTTAGCTCCTCTCTATAGAAAAGTGCAGCATAATCAATGTGCTGTCAATCAAAAAGGGGCGGGGCAAGGGAGTTAGATATAATATCTGTATAAACACAAACTTTTCTATTAATAATTACGAAGCTGATCTGGGGGATTGGTCACTCAGAGAACACGTCTCCACTGAGTCCAGTGGCGGCGCACTTTACCCCACTGCATCCCACGCTTGGTGATGTGAGGCTTGGATGAGCTGCTCGGCCATGGAAACCCATTCCATGAAGCTCTACACACTGTTCTTGAGCTCATCTGAAGGACACAGAAGTTTGGAGGTCTGGAGCACTTGACTCTGCAGAAAGTTGGCCACTTCTGTGACCCTCAGCATGCGCTGACCCCGCTCTGTGACCCTCGGCATGCGCTGACCCCGCTCTATGTGGC
Organism: Romanogobio albipinnatus; assembly: GCA_023566225.1. Classification (NCBI taxonomy): domain Eukaryota; kingdom Metazoa; phylum Chordata; class Actinopteri; order Cypriniformes; family Gobionidae; genus Romanogobio; species Romanogobio albipinnatus. The sequence goes on along the minus strand of CM042261.1, from coordinate 43,489,770 downwards.
TGTTCCCAATCGCATCCACTGTTATAATCCCACTAACAGTTGAGTGTGGAATATTTCAGGCCTAGTGCTTGATTTGTACACCTGTGGCCATGAAGGGATTGAACACCTGGGCAGGACCTCATATACAAATATAGTGTGTGTGTGTGTGATAAACATGAAAACAGTGGTTAGGATGCAAAGTGAAACATGATATCGCCATAGAACAATCATAACTACAGTATTAAGTGTGTGTGTGTTCTCCTCAGGGATGCTGCAGCGTCTGCAGCTGGACTCCCAGCCGGACTCGATGGACTTCCTCCACTGCATAGCACAGACCATGTTCAAAGACGGCAGCACCAACTGGGGTCGGGTCACGAGTCTGGTGGCGTTCGGGGCCGTGGTGTGCTCGCGGCTGAAGGAGGCGCGGCGGGAGCGGTGCGTGGAGGCGGTGGCGGAGCAGATCTCCTCCTATCTGACCTCGGAGCAGCACGACTGGCTCCTCCACAACAACGGCTGGGTGAGTCGAGCGGGCCGAGAGGAGATGTGGGCGGCTCGGGTGTCCTCCTGCATAATTCAGCCGCTGTTAATCTCCTGTGTTTGTCTGCAGGACGGGTTCGTGGAGTTCTTCCGCGAGCAGGACGTGGAGTCCGTGGTCCGGAACACTCTGATGGCGGTCGTGGGATGCGCGGGCATCGGCGCGGGGCTCGTGCTCCTGATGCGGTGAGGCCGGAGGGGTCACTCTGGTGGTAGTTGACCCGTCCCAGCGGACGCTGACACGCGTGTCGTCTGGAGTGAGACTCCGACTCGACTCGGCTCTGGGCCCGACGCCAGCTCACGCCACACGATTGTGCTCTCCAAGAGACAGAAATGACACTTTAACTTGAAGTTATAAAGATTTATTTTTGTAATAAAACAAATTCTTGTTACATTTGGTGTGAATCATGTGATTGGCTGTGTACGTGTAAATAAACAGAGGGCTTTATGGACGCTTGATTCCATACAAATGTGTCCTCCAGCGAAACGAGCCTCAGGGGTCCTGCTCATGGGGTAAGATGAGCCAGCTTCTGCTGAGCTTGACCTTTTAGGCGACGAGAAGTGAGAGCTCATGTTTCATAACCTCTGTCAACTGAAAGAACGTCTTCAACACACAGCTTGTGTTTAACCCAACCCTGGCATTGACTGTCCCGCCGCAATGACATGATTATAGATCTTTGATTATAGATGTGCAGCTTCAGTCATAAACCACATCCAGTGATGGCCATTCAGACCGTTTTAACCATAGATGTACATAATAAAGGCTAGATGTCTCATCCGCCCTGCTGGCCAATGGAGGTCGACGGCCACACCTGGCGGCCATCTTGTCACAGTCAGCCCGCTCATTCATAACTGCGTGTACTTTTTAAATAACCATAATTTGCTAAATTTTCTACCGATTTTCAAACCGTTTGGTCTGATATAAATGTCAGAGATGTAGTTATGACAGCATGCTTATGAATAATTATTCATAATTTGTTCAAGCATCCAGAATTATAGCCATGTTAACATAAGAAACCAAAGCATTTGTAAATCCAGATTTCAGCGAGAAGTGTTTGTGTTCAGACCAAGAGCCACAGAGCCCTGCCTGTGACAAGATGGCCGCCGGTGAGGACGTTAGAGACTCCGCAGTAAGACTCTAGCCTTTATTATGGGATATCTATGGTTTTAACACTGACTTTAGTGTCCCAATGCTTTCTTGGATCACTGATTTTTTTTTATATCAGTGATAAATATGCTTTAAGAATGTTTTACGTTCACATAAAGGTATGAAGATCATTAATGGAACGTTACATTGTATCATTCTTCAAACGTTAAGGGAACGTTACATTGTGTCATTCTTCAAACGTTAAGGGAACGTTACATTGTATCATTCTTCAAACGTTAAGGGAACGTTACATTGTATCATTCTTCAAACGTTAAGGGAACGTTACATTGTATCATTCTTCAAACGTTAAGGGAACGTTAAGAGAACGTTACATTGTATCATTCTTCAAACGTTAAGGGAACGTTACATTGTGTCATTCTTCAAACGTTAAGGGAACGTTACATTGTATCATTCTTCAAACGTTAAGGGAACGTTACATTGTATCATTCTTTAAACGTTAAGGGAACGTTACATTGTATCATTCTTTAAACGTTAAGGGAACGTTACATTGTGTCATTCTTCAAACGTTAAGGGAACGTTACATTGTGTCATTCTTCAAACGTTAAGGGAACGTTACATTGTATCATTCTTCAAACGTTAAGGGAACGTTACATTGTATCATTCTTCAAACGTTAAGGGAACGTTAAGAGAACGTTACATTGTATCATTCTTTAAACGTTAAGGGAACGTTACGTTGTATCATTCTTCAAACGTTAAGGGAACGTTACATTGTATCATTCTTCAAACGTTAAGAGAACGTTACATTGTATCATTCTTCAAACGTTAAGAGAATGTTACATTGTGTCATTCTTCAAACGTTAAGAGAACGTTACATTGTGTCATTCTTCAAACGTTAAGGGAATGTTACATTGTGTCATTCTTCAAACGTTAAGAGAACGTTACATTGTATCATTCTTCAAACGTTCTGAAACTATTAGAAATCTTTCAGAAATAAAACACTCCCTGAACAAATGTTTTTGTGCTGATGTTTTGAGATGATTATCAAAGACCAGATCACTTTGAGTGAACGTTCCATTAAAGTTACTGGGAGAACGTTTGTTCTTAACGTTTAGAGAACGTTTCCTGTTTGCTGATCTTCCTCAGGATTTAGTCATCAGTTGTGTGTGATATTCCCAGAATTTAGTTTTAAGATTTTCTATTAACATTTATAAGAACATCTAAAATAAACAAACGTCATGTGGATGTGGCATGAACGGTACTGTTCAATGTTTTCTGATAACATTACAAAAATATTCCCTGTTAGCTGGGAAGTTTGTGTTGTTTGGGATTGAGAGAGAGTGTGTGTGTGTGTGTGCGTGTGTGTGAGAGAGAGAGAGAGAGATCACAGCTCCAGCAGCTGAAGCCCGTCCACAGCAGAGCCCGGCCCAGTCCAGCAGACCGAGCACGCCCAAGCGGTCAGCGGAGGAGTGAACTCCACGACATCCAACACATGCTGAGTATCATCTGCTCACACCTACTAACACACAGCGGACAGGGGTAAAAAATAAAAAAACAATACAATACCACAACACACACATTAGTAGTGTACATGTACATTTAAAATCGATTTGTTGATGCTTTGAGTTCATCTAACATTACTTCTATCATTCATTGTTTTCATTTAATATACTGTAATCTATATTCTCTCAAAATGGCAAACAGACCATACAGTTTACTTTAAACGTTTGTAATGAAATCACTCAGTTTTTCAACATGGAATATCCAAGGTCTAAACTCCTCAGTCTTTGGCCTAAAGAGCAGAAATGCTGCCTTTATGCGTGAACTAGAAGACATAGATGTCATCATCTTACAGGAGAGCTGGTGTAGAGCAGATGTGTTCACTGGCTGTCCCTCAGGATACAGGGAGATCATACTCCCATCAGTCACACACACATCAGTCACACAGGGAAGAGACTCGGGGGGGACCATAATCTGGACCAAAACACACCTGACCATAGAACTAGTTAAAAAAGACCAATACCACCTGTGGCTTAAAATTCATAAAGGAATCATTTCAGCATCCCAGCCTGTTTTCCTGTGTGTTATAAACAGTGAGGAAAATAAGTATTTGAACACCTGCTATTTTGCAAGTTCTCCCACTTAGAAATCATGGAGGGTCTGAAATGGTCATCGTAGGCGCATGTCCACTGTGAGAGACATAATCTAAAAAACAAATCCAGAAATCACAATATATGATTTTTTAACGATTTATTTGTATGATACAGCTGAAAATAAGTATTTGAACACCTGAGAAAATCAATGTTAATATTTGGGACAGTAGCCTTTGTTTGCGATTACAGAGGTCAAAGGTTTTCTGTAGTTGTTCAGCAGGTTTGCACTGCAGGAGGGATTCTGGCCCACTCCTCCACACAGATCTTCTCTAGATCAGTCAGGTTTCTGGCCTGTCGCTGAGAAACACGGAGTTTGAGCTCCTCCAAAGATTCTCTATTGGGTTTAGGTCTGGAGACTGGCTAGGCCACGCCAGAACCTTGATATGCTTCTTACAGAGCCACTCCTTGGTTATCCTGGCTGTGTGCTTCGGGTCATTGTCATGTTGGAAGACCCAGCCTCGACCCATCTTCAATGCTCTAACTGAGGGAAGGAGGTTGTTCCCCAAAATCTGGCAATACATGGCCCCGGTCATCCTCTCCTTAATACAGTGCAGTCGCCCTGTCCCATGAGCAGAAAAACACCCCCAAAGCATGATGCCCCCGCCCCCACCCCCCCAGTAGGGATGGTGTTCTTGGGATGGTACTCATCATTCTTCTTCCTCCAAACACGTTTAGTGGAATTATGAGCAAAAAGTTCTATTTTGTTCTCATCTGACCACATGACTTTCTCCCATGACTCCTCTGGATCATCCAAATGGTCATTGGCAAACTTAAGACGGGCCTTGACATGTGCTGGTTTAAGCAGGGGAACCTTCCGTGCCATGCATGATTTCAAACCATTACGTCTTAGTGTATTACCAACAGTAACCTTGGAAACGGTGGTCCCAGCTCTTTTCAGGTCATTGACCAGCTCCTCCCGTGTAGTTCTGGGCTGATTTCTCACCTTTCTTAGGATCATTGAGACCCCACGAGGTGAGATCTTGCATGGAGCCCCAGTCCGAGGGAGATTGACAGTCATGTTTAGCTTCTTCCATTTTCTAATGATTGCTCCAACAGTGGACCTTTTTTCACCAAGCTGCTTGGCAATTTCCCCGGAGCCCTTTCCAGCCTTGTGGAGGTGTACAATTTTGTCTCTAGTGTCTTTGGACAGCTCTTTGGTCTTGGCCATGTTAGTAGTTGGATTCTTACTGATTGTATGGGGTGGACAGGTGTCTTTATGCAGCTAACCACCTCAAACAGGTGCATCTAATTTAGGATAATAAATGGAGTGGAGGTGGACATTTTAAAGGCAGACTAACAGGTCTTTGAGGGGCAGAATTCTAGCTGATAGACAGGTGTTCAAATACTTATTTGCAGCTGTATCATACAAATAAATAGTTAAAAAATCATATATTGTGATTTCTGGATTTTTTTTTTAGATTAAAATAATAGCAGGGTGTTCAAATACTTGTTTTGCTCACTGTATATACGTATATATGTATGTTCATCGTGAACGGAAGACTGCGCGGGGGCTCGGCCGCTACACCTACAGCTCAGCTCTGGGGAACAGCACTGTGGACTATAGCATCACAGACCTCGACCTTTCCTCCCTGAGAGCATTCACAGTCAAACCCCTGAAACCTTTCTCAGACCACAGCCAAATCACACTCTACATAAAGCAATCAGAAACATCACCCAAACCAATCCGGACCCCGTATCAAATGACCAAGATAACGTCATTCAAATGGACAGAAAACAGTGCCACTAATTACACCAGCGCTGTTGAGTCTCCAGAAGTACAATCCCTCCTACATTCATTCCAAACACAGCCATTCCCTAAAAACCAATTCGGCATCAACCAGGAAGTTCAACATCTAAACAATATATTCTACAAAACGGCCCAAAAAAGTAATTTGACATTTGTTAAACCAAAGAAAAAAACATTTAGACACTGACAAATGGTTTGATTTGGACTGTAAGGCTCTGAGAAAAAACCTCCGAAATTTATCCAACCAAAAACACCGACAACCAGACAATCCGGAGCTCCGCCTTCATTACTGTGAGGCGCTAAAGCATTATAAAACCACACTCCGGCGGAAAAAAGCACAGTTTTTGCAAAGCCAGTTTGAAGAAATTGAAAAATGTATAAATTCGCACAAATTTTGGGAAAAATGGAAATTATTGTACAAACCAAATCAAGACATTCTAGCAATACAAGATGGGGAGACGTGGAAAAACCACTTCCAAGAACTATATAGCCCCACTGAAATTCAACATTCTAATCAAAACGTAATTATTAATAAACTAGACAATTTGGAAAGAACAATTAAAGCAAATCAAAACCCCTTAGACTTCCCCATAACAATAAAAGAATTGGAAGACAAATGACGGCCCTTGAGCCGAAGAAAGCCTGTGGTGTGGACAGCATCCTGAACGAGATGCTGAAACACACAGACCAGAGCTTCAGACTGGCCATGCTAAAGCTGTTCAATGATGTTCTGTGTGTCGGCTTCTTCCCTGAGATCTGGAACCAGGGCCTCATCAGCCCCATCCACAAGAACGGAGACAAATTAGACCCCAACAACTACCGAGGCATCTGTGTGAACAGTAACCTGGGGAAGGTCCTCTGCAGCATCTTAAACACCAGACTGCTACACTTCCTTATGAAGCACAATGCCTTGAGTAAATGTCAAATTGGCGTTCTTCCAAAATGTCGCACATCTGACCATATTTTCACACTACAAACACTAATTAACAAATATGTACACCAAAACAAAGGACGCATTTTTGCTTGTTTCGTTGATTTCAAAAAAGCTTTTGATTCAATCTGGCATGAAGGTTTACCTCAAACTAATGGACAGCGGAATAGGGGGGAAACTCTATGATTTGATCAAATCCATGTACACGGCCAGCCAATGCGCTCAGAGCCGGCCCAAGGCATAAGCGAACTAAGCGGCTGCTTAGGGCCCCTTTGCCACCATGGGGCCCCCAAGAGCACGTGAAAGGACTTTTTGCGGTATGTTATTTCATGATGATTGAAATCGCGAAATGGCCTTAAACAATTACTAAATAAACTGCAAAATGTTAAGTTTTCTAATATATGAACGGATTGATTCTGACACTGCACGAGCTCGCAGCGCCATCGGCCGGACACTATTGGCTTGTTAGCCAGGGGTCAAAGTCCAAGTGCGAGAAAACCAGCGCTAAAACTTACCGTTACTCGTCAGTTGCCCGGTAACCTTTTTAAGAATGGGTGGATTTGAGAATGTGATATGGTTTAGTGCGAATATCTTGCTGCATGTTTTGTACGGAGTACAGCAGAGCTTCAGTTTCTCAGTAGATGTTTTTCTGCTATATCGTCCCCTTGGAATTATAAGTTGTGTAGCCTATATTTTGGAAATTTGTATTTATTTATTTTCTACACAGTCGAATGGAATGCAACATATAAAAATGTTGTAAAAAAAAAAAAAAGTAAAAACTGTATTATTGTGAAATATTATTATAATGTAAAACATCTGTTTTATTTGTGAATATAGTAAAGTGTGATTTATTCCTGTGATCAAATATCATTACTCCAGTCTTCAGTGTCACATGACCCTTCAGAAATCATTCTGATATGAGGATTTGATGCTCAAGAAACATTTATGATTATTATCAATGGTGAAAACAGTTGTGTGCAATATTTTTTGGATTTTTGAAAGCTTTCTATTTCAGAGAAATGCTGTTCTTTTGAACCTCCTATTCATCAGAGAATCCTGGGGGAAAGTGAGAATATTCAGCATAAGAGAATACTTACATTTTTTGTTTTTGTTACATATCCCAGTGTGAACTGTAGTACAGTAAGGCTTTGAATATGAACACCTGACCACTCTTGTAGGTTTGCTACTGTTACAATTAAAAACCGTATAAGGGTAAGACCATTACAGCCAGACATGATGTAAGCAACACAGCTACAGCTACTAACATTGATACTGGGTGTGCGAATTATCAAGAATTGACAATAATCAATTGTATTGGTGGCACCGAGGGGGTACCAAACAAAAATTCTGCTTAGGGCCCCATAAGGGCTTGGGCCGGCCCTGAATGTGCTGTTAAAGGGGTGGTAAAACACACTCTTTCGAAGGCTTGATTGTGTTTGTGGGGGGCACTGTAACGTGTTCATGCTTCGTTTTGAAAAAATTGCATTATTTTTCATTTATTTGACCTTTATTCTACACTGCTCTGTCCCTCCTTGTAAAAACGGTCTGATGGTTTCCGGATTCTATGAAGCCGGTCCCTCAAAAATACGCAATGGGCTCAGATTGGTTAGCTGGCCCAGTGTGTTGTGATTGGCTAACCGCCAAGTGCACGTTTGTCTGAAAAGTCACGCCCCTTCCCTTTACAGGTAGCCTCAGGCTACTAGCCTGTGCTTTGGGTTGTACAATGGCGTCAATAAAACCATACCAATTTGAGCCCGAATCACACCCAGACAATTTTAGTGAAGATGATCGAGCAGAACCTGTTCAGTCCTCAAGAGTAGAGACTGCGGATCTATAGTGATCGCTCCTGAATGGCACCGTTACTTTTGCTTTCCTGTCTGCTTTCCTCCGTGAAATGTGCTGTGGGAGCCGCGCGCGCCCGTCTCATGCGGCGTTCACACCGGACGCGAATAAATCGCGCTATTCGCGCGAAGGTGGACACTTGAACATTGAGTTTACTCGCTTCATTCGCACGTGACATTCACTGCACAACAGACGCAAATTCGCGTCATGGGCGGGGCTT
>CM042261.1:43448759-43473759 GCA_023566225.1 Romanogobio albipinnatus | reverse complement strand
CCCATGCTAACAACATATTAAAACGTGAGCAATGTGCTTATTAATGCTAGCTTGCAATGTGATAAATCATGCTAATATCATGCTAGTAAAATGTTAAATCATGCTAGCAACATGGTAGCATTGTGCAAATTAATGCTATAAACATGTTAGCAACGTGGTAGCATTCTGCTAATTCATATTGGAAACATGTTAACAAATGTTAGCAATGTGTTAAATTATGCTAGGAACATGTTAAAACATGTTAACAATATGCTAATTCATGCTAGTATCATGTTTGCAAAATGTTAAAACATGGTAGCATTATTCTAGTTCATGCTAGTTTACCAAACTTGCTATCAATGCATTAACCCTTGCTAGCAAAAAAATGTTAGAACATGATCAATGTGCTAATTTATGCTAACACCATTATTTCAATGTGCTATAACATGCTAGCAAATATATGGTAGCATTGTGCTAATTAATGTTATAAAATGCTAACAATGTGATAAATCAGCTAGTATCATGCTTGCAAACAAATGCTAAATCATGCTAACAACATGGTAGCATTGTGCTAATTCATGCTATAAACATGTTTGCAAATGGCATCATGCCAGTATCATGCTAGCAACATGCTAAATAATGCTAGCCACACGGTAACATTTTATTAATTCATGCTATAAACATGCTAGCAAATGTGATAAATCATGCTAGTAATGTGTTAACCCGTGTTATCAAAATGTAACATTGTGTTAATTCATGGTATAAACATCCTAACAAATGGCATCATGCCAGTATCATGCTAGCAACATGCTAAATCATGCTAGCAACATGGTAACATTTTGTTAATTCATGCTATAAACATGCTAGCAAATGTGATAAATCATGTTAGTAATGCACTAACCTGTGTTATCAAAATGTAGCATTGTGCTAATTCATGCTATAAACATGCTAGCAAATGTGATAAATCATGTTAGCAAAAACATGTTAGTAATGCGTTAACCCGTGCTATCAAAATGTATCATTGTGCTAATTCATGATATAAACATGCTAGCAAATGTGATAAATCATGCTAGCAAAACATGCTAGTAATGCGTTAACCCGTGTTATCAAAATGTATCATTGTGCTAATTCATGGTATAAATAGCCTAGCAAATGGTATCATGCCAGTATCATGCTAGCAACATGCTAAATCATGCTAGCAACATGGTAACATTTTGTTAATTCATGCTATAAACATGCTAGCAAATGTGATAAATCATGCTAGCAAAACATGCTAGTAATGTGTTAACCCGTGTTATCAAAATGTAGCATTGTGCTAATTCATGGTATAAATAGCCTAGCAAATGGTATCATGCCAGTATCATGCTAGCAACATGCTAAATCATGCTAGCAACATGGTAACATTTTGTTAATTCATGCTATAAACATGCTAGCAAATGTGATAAATCATGTTAGTAATGCACTAACCCGTGCTATCAAAATGTATCATTGTGCTAATTCATGATATAAACATGCTAGCAAATGTGATAAATCATGCTAGCAAAACATGCTAGTAATATGTTAACCCGTGTTATCAAAATGTAGCATTGTGCTAATTCATGGTATAAATAGCCTAGCAAATGGTATCATGCCAGTATCATGCTAGCAACATGCTAAATCATGCTAGCAACATGGTAACATTTTGTTAATTCATGCTATAAACATGCTAGCAAATGTGATAAATCATGCTAGCAAAACATGCTAGTAATGTGTTAACCCGTGTTATCAAAATGTATCATTGTGCTAATTCATGATTTAAACATGCTAGCAAATGTGATAAATCATGCTAGCAAAACATGCTAGTAATATGTTAACCCGTGTTATCAAAATGTAGCATTGTGCTAATTCATGGTATAAATAGCCTAGCAAATGGCATCATGCCAGTATCATGCTAGCAACATGCTAAATCATGCTAGCAACATGGTAACATTTTGTTAATTCATGCTATAAACATGCTAGCAAATGTGATAAATCATGTTAGTAATGCATCAACCCGTGTTATCAAAATGTAGCATTGTGCTAATTCATGATATAAACATGCTAGCAAATGTGATAAATCATGTTAGCAAAACATGTTAGTAATGCGTTAACCTGTGTTATCAAAATGTATCATTGTGCTAATTCATGCTATAAACATGCTAGCAAATGTGATAAATCATGCTAGCAAAACATGCTAGTAATGTGTTAACCCGTGTTATCAAAATGTAGCATTGTGCTAATTCATGGTATAAATAGCCTAGCAAATGGTATCATGCCAGTATCATGCTAGCAACATGCTAAATCATGCTAGCAACATGGTAACATTTTGTTAATTCATGCTATAAACATGCTAGCAAATGTGATAAATCATGCTAGCAAAACATGCTAGTAATGTGTTAACCCGTGTTATCAAAATGTAGCATTGTGCTAATTCATGATATAAACATGCTAGCAAATGTGATAAATCATGCTAGCAAAACATGCTAGTAATGCGTTAACCCGTGTTATCAAAATGTATCATTGTGCTAATTCATGATATAAACATGCTAGCAAATGTGATAAATCATGCTAGCAAAACATGCTAGTAATGCGTTAACCCGTGCTATCAAAATGTATCATTGTGCTAATTCATGATATAAACATGCTAGCAAATGTGATAAATCATGCTAGCAAAACATGCTAGTAATGCGTTAACCCGTGTTATCAAAATGTATCATTGTGCTAATTCATGATATAAACATGCTAGCAAATGTGATAAATCATGCTAGCAAAACATGCTAGTAATATGTTAACCCGTGTTATCAAAATGTATCATTGTGCTAATTCATGGTATAAATAGCCTAGCAAATGGTATCATGCCAGTATCATGCTAGCAACATGCTAAATCATGCTAGCAACATGGTAACATTTTGTTAATTCATGCTATAAACATGCTAGCAAATGTGATAAATCATGTTAGTAATGCACTAACCCGTGTTATCAAAATGTAGCATTGTGCTAATTCATGATATAAACATGCTAGCAAATGTGATAAATCATGTTAGCAAAACATGTTAGTAATGCGTTAACCTGTGTTATCAAAATGTATCATTGTGCTAATTCATGCTATAAACATGCTAGCAAATGTGATAAATCATGCTAGCAAAACATGCTAGTAATGTGTTAACCCGTGTTATCAAAATGTAGCATTGTGCTAATTCATGGTATAAATAGCCTAGCAAATGGTATCATGCCAGTATCATGCTAGCAACATGCTAAATCATGCTAGCAACATGGTAACATTTTGTTAATTCATGCTATAAACATGCTAGCAAATGTGATAAATCATGCTAGCAAAACATGCTAGTAATGTGTTAACCCGTGTTATCAAAATGTAGCATTGTGTTAATTCATGATATAAACATGCTAGCAAATGTGATAAATCATGTTAGCAAAACATGTTAGTAATGTGTTAACCCGTGTTATCAAAATGTATCATTGTGCTAATTCATGATATAAACATGCTAGCAAATATGATAAATCATGCTAGCAAAACATGCTAGTAATGTGTTAACCCGTGTTATCAAAATGTATCATTGTGCTAATTCATGATATAAACATGCTAGCAAATGGCATCATGCCAGTATCATACTAGCAACATGCTAAATCCTGCTAGCAACATGGTAACATTTTGTTAATTCATGCTATAAACATGCTAGCAAATGTGATAAATCATGCTAGCAAAACATGTTAGTAATGCGTTAACCCGTGTTATCAAAATGTAGCATTGTGCTAATTCATGGTATAAATAGCCTAGCAAATGGTATCATGCCAGTATCATGCTAGCAACATGCTAAATCATGCTAGCAACATGGTAACATTTTGTTAATTCATGCTATAAACATGCTAGCAAATGTGATAAATCATGTTAGTAATGCACTAACCCGTGCTATCAAAATGTATCATTGTGCTAATTCATGATATAAACATGCTAGCAAATGTGATAAATCATGTTAGTAATGCACTAACCCGTGCTATCAAAATGTATCATTGTGCTAATTCATGATATAAACATGCTAGCAAATGTGATAAATCATGCTAGCAAAACATGCTAGTAATATGTTAACCCGTGTTATCAAAATGTAGCATTGTGCTAATTCATGGTATAAATAGCCTAGCAAATGGTATCATGCCAGTATCATGCTAGCAACATGCTAAATCATGCTAGCAACATGGTAACATTTTGTTAATTCATGCTATAAACATGCTAGCAAATGTGATAAATCATGCTAGCAAAACATGCTAGTAATGTGTTAACCCGTGTTATCAAAATGTAGCATTGTGCTAATTCATGGTATAAATAGCCTAGCAAATGGCATCATGCCAGTATCATGCTAGCAACATGCTAAATCATGCTAGCAACATGGTAACATTTTGTTAATTCATGCTATAAACATGCTAGCAAATGTGATAAATCATGTTAGTAATGCATCAACCCGTGTTATCAAAATGTAGCATTGTGCTAATTCATGATATAAACATGCTAGCAAATGTGATAAATCATGTTAGCAAAACATGTTAGTAATGCGTTAACCTGTGTTATCAAAATGTATCATTGTGCTAATTCATGCTATAAACATGCTAGCAAATGTGATAAATCATGCTAGCAAAACATGCTAGTAATGTGTTAACCCGTGTTATCAAAATGTAGCATTGTGCTAATTCATGGTATAAATAGCCTAGCAAATGGTATCATGCCAGTATCATGCTAGCAACATGCTAAATCATGCTAGCAACATGGTAACATTTTGTTAATTCATGCTATAAACATGCTAGCAAATGTGATAAATCATGCTAGCAAAACATGCTAGTAATGTGTTAACCCGTGTTATCAAAATGTAGCATTGTGCTAATTCATGATATAAACATGCTAGCAAATGTGATAAATCATGCTAGCAAAACATGCTAGTAATGCGTTAACCCGTGTTATCAAAATGTATCATTGTGCTAATTCATGATATAAACATGCTAGCAAATGTGATAAATCATGCTAGCAAAACATGCTAGTAATGCGTTAACCCGTGCTATCAAAATGTATCATTGTGCTAATTCATGATATAAACATGCTAGCAAATGTGATAAATCATGCTAGCAAAACATGCTAGTAATGCGTTAACCCGTGTTATCAAAATGTATCATTGTGCTAATTCATGGTATAAATAGCCTAGCAAATGGTATCATGCCAGTATCATGCTAGCAACATGCTAAATCATGCTAGCAACATGGTAACATTTTGTTAATTCATGCTATAAACATGCTAGCAAATGTGATAAATCATGTTAGTAATGCACTAACCCGTGTTATCAAAATGTAGCATTGTGCTAATTCATGATATAAACATGCTAGCAAATGTGATAAATCATGCTAGCAAAACATGCTAGTAATATGTTAACCCGTGTTATCAAAATGTATCATTGTGCTAATTCATGGTATAAATAGCCTAGCAAATGGTATCATGCCAGTATCATGCTAGCAACATGCTAAATCATGCTAGCAACATGGTAACATTTTGTTAATTCATGCTATAAACATGCTAGCAAATGTGATAAATCATGTTAGTAATGCACTAACCCGTGTTATCAAAATGTAGCATTGTGCTAATTCATGATATAAACATGCTAGCAAATGTGATAAATCATGTTAGCAAAACATGTTAGTAATGCGTTAACCTGTGTTATCAAAATGTATCATTGTGCTAATTCATGCTATAAACATGCTAGCAAATGTGATAAATCATGCTAGCAAAACATGCTAGTAATGTGTTAACCCGTGTTATCAAAATGTAGCATTGTGCTAATTCATGGTATAAATAGCCTAGCAAATGGTATCATGCCAGTATCATGCTAGCAACATGCTAAATCATGCTAGCAACATGGTAACATTTTGTTAATTCATGCTATAAACATGCTAGCAAATGTGATAAATCATGCTAGCAAAACATGCTAGTAATGTGTTAACCCGTGTTATCAAAATGTAGCATTGTGCTAATTCATGATATAAACATGCTAGCAAATGTGATAAATCATGTTAGCAAAACATGTTAGTAATGTGTTAACCCGTGTTATCAAAATGTATCATTGTGCTAATTCATGATATAAACATGCTAGCAAATGTGATAAATCATGCTAGCAAAACATGCTAGTAATGTGTTAACCCGTGTTATCAAAATGTAGCATTGTGCTAATTCATGATATAAACATGCTAGCAAATATGATAAATCATGCTAGCAAAACATGCTAGTAATGTGTTAACCTGTGTTATCAAAATGTATCATTGTGCTAATTCATGCTATAAACATGCTAGCAAATGTGATAAATCATGCTAGCAAAACATGCTAGTAATGTGTTAACCCGTGTTATCAAAATGTAGCATTGTGCTAATTCATGATATAAACATGCTAGCAAATGTGATAAATCATGTTAGCAAAACATGTTAGTAATGTGTTAACCCGTGTTATCAAAATGTAGCATTGTGCTAATTCATGATATAAACATGCTAGCAAATGTGATAAATCATGTTAGCAAAACATGTTAGTAATGTGTTAACCCGTGTTATCAAAATGTATCATTGTGCTAATTCATGATATAAACATGCTAGCAAATATGATAAATCATGCTAGCAAAACATGCTAGTAATGTGTTAACCCGTGTTATCAAAATGTATCATTGTGCTAATTCATGATATAAACATGCTAGCAAATATGATAAATCATGCTAGCAAAACATGCTAGTAATGTGTTAACCCGTGTTATCAAAATGTATCATTGTGCTAATTCATGATATAAACATGCTAGCAAATGTGATAAATCATGCTAGCAAAACATGCTAGTAATGTGTTAACCCGTGTTATCAAAATGTATCATTGTGCTAATTCATGATATAAATAGCCTAGCAAATGGCATCATGCCAGTATCATGCTAGCAACATGCTAAATCATGCTAGCAACATGGTAACATTTTGTTAATTCATGCTATAAACATGCTAGCAAATGTGATAAATCATGCTAGCAAAACATGCTAGTAATGTGTTAACCCGTGTTATCAAAATGTATCATTGTGCTAATTCATGGTATAAATAGCCTAGCAAATGGCATCATGCCAGTATCATACTAGCAACATGCTAAATCATGCTAGCAACATGGTAACATTTTGTTAATTCATGCTATAAACATGCTAGCAAATGTGATAAATCATGCTAGCAAAACATGTTAGTAATGCGTTAACCCGTGCTATCAAAATGTATCATTGTGCTAATTCATGATATAAACATGCTAGCAAATGTGATAAATCATGCTAGCAAAACATGCTAGTAATGTGTTAACCCGTGTTATCAAAATGTATCATTGTGCTAATTCATGGTATAAATAGCCTAGCAAATGGCATCATGCCAGTATCATGCTAGCAACATGCTAAATCATGCTAGCAACATGGTAACATTTTGTTAATTCATGCTATAAACATGCTAGCAAATGTGATAAATCATGCTAGCAACATGTAAACACGGTCCTGTGACTGTAAACAGAAGCAGACACACTTCAGCGCTGCAGGGCTTCTGGCCTGACGGGGGAAGCGCAGTGGTTTTGGGCTAGCCCGGTCTGGCCCGATGAAAGCCTGGCTCGCACTGGACCTGCAGGGGGTCTCAGCTCTGGCCTCGTCAAGCACTCAGACCGTCTTACCTGGAATCTTATCTTGTGTGTGTGGATCTGCAGTCCTGTGAGTGCACGTGCTGTGGGCCCTAGATAGAGAAGATAACACATTCTAACGCACTCATCTGCATACCATAGACCTGTTCTACCGTTTACTTCCCTGTTGAGCCTGTTCCTGCACACTGCTCACTCAGCTACCTGAGTTACACCCTCACATGCACTGCGCTAATGCATGATAGAATCATAACAATGTGTTCGGTTTAGCTAGAAATTGTGCTAACAAAATGCTAATATGCTAGAAACAGGCTGGAAATGTGATAAAACATGCTAACAATGTGCTAATTCATTAGTATTAGTATCATGTAGCAATGTGGTAGCACAATGCTAGAATGCTGCTAGCATGATTTAAGTCATGCTAGCAACAAATGCTAAATCATGCTAGCAAAATGTTAAAACATGATACATCATGTTAAATCATGATAACAGAATGCTACAACATGCTAGTATCATGTTTACAAAAATGTTTTTAAAGCATGACATTATTCTAGTTCATGCTAGTTTAACAAACATGCTAACAACATATTAAAACATCAACAATGTGCTAATTTATGCTAGCTTGTGATAAATCATGCTAATTCATGCTAGCAACATGCTAATTCATGATCGAAACATTTAGCTATATGTTAAATTTAGCTAGAAATAGTGTTAGCAAATGTTAAAATATGTTAGAAATGTGCTAATATATGTTAGGAAACATGTTAAAACATGCTAACAATGTGCTAATTCATGTTAGTATCACGGTAGCAACAAGGTAAATCATGCTAGCAGCATTCTAGAATTGAGCTAATTCATGCTAGCAACATGCTAATTCATGATAGAAACATTTAGCAAATGTGTTAAATTTAGCTGGAAATCGTGTTAGCAAATGTTAAAACATGTCAGAAATTTGTTAGAAACATTAAAAAATGCTAACAATGTAATTCATGTTAGTATCATGGTAGCAATGTTGTAAATGTTAACAGCATTCTAGCATTGCGCTAAGTCATGCTAGAAACATGTTAGCATTGTGTTAATTCATGTCATAAAAAATGCTAACAGCATGATAAAACATGTTAACAAATGTGCAAAAGATTCTATCAACGTGCTAAAACATGATACATAATGCTAAATCATGCTAACAACAAGCTAAAACATGCTATCATTGTGTTAATTCGTGTTATCGTTTAAACGTTAACAATGTGTTAAATCATGATAACAGAATGCTAAAACATGCTAGTATCATGTTTGTAAAACATGGCATTATTCTAGTTCATGCTAGTTTAACAAACATGCTAGCAATGCGTTAACCCGTGCTAGCAACATATTAAAACATGAACAACGTGCTAATTTATGCTAGCTTGTGATAAATCATACAACCAACATGGCAGCATTTTTGCTTATTCATGCTATAAACATGCTAGCAACATTTAAACACTGTCCTGTGACTACATAAACAGAAACAGACACAATTAAGCTGAGTTACACCTCTTCTGTCTCTTGAGTCTGGTGGATCCTGACATGCATTGTGCTAATTCATGCTAGCAACGTGCTAATTCATGATAGAAACATTTAACAATGTGTTAAGTTTAGCTAGAAATTGTGTTAACAAAATATGTTAAAATGTGCTAATGTCTGCTAGAAACATGCTGGAAATGTGTTAAAACATGCTAACAATGTGCTAATTCATGTTAGTATCATGGTAGCAACATGATAAATAATGATAGCAGCATTCTAGCATTGTGCTAATTCATGCTAACAACATGTTAATTCCTGATAGAAACATTTAGCAAATGTGTTAAATTTAGCTGGAAATTGTTAGCAAAATGCTACAATATGTGCTAACGTATGCTAGGAAATGTGTTAAAACATGCTAACAATGTGCTAACTCATGTTAGCATCATGGTAGCAACATGATAAATTATGCTAGCAGCATTCTAGCATTGTGCTAATTCAATTATATACATATTAATCAGAATGGCCTAATGTTACAGAATGAGATGTCGACCCATGAAGGATTAACGACTGAACATGCGTGTGTTGGTTTTGTTACGTGACTGAGGCGTGTTTGAGTCTTTGTGTAACTGAGACAGTTGAGGGTGTGTGTGTGTGTGTGTGTGTGTGTGTGAGAGAATCAGCATTACAACAGTGATCTCCAACACCTCGAGCAAAGATTGAGATAACTCATTTACAACTGAAGGTTAACCCTTTGCTTCTGCATTCCTGTTGTGTTAGATGAGGGTTAAAGGTCATCATGGTGGTGTGAATGTTCTCAGTTTGAATGGTTTTATTGTGATATTATCCTAAACTCATTGACGTTTAAATCTCTCTCTCTTGAGTCAGACGCAGGATTGCAGTCGCTCTGGAGCCTGGGAATGATCGGAATGCTGCTCGAACACAAGCTATCCGGATCCTGCGTCAGTTTCTCTGGGCTAAGAGCTACACAGAACACAATAGCACAAAACATGAATCCTAGCAACACTTATTAGAGTTAAAGTCACCACGAAAACGGACAATATTGCAGTGTTTATTCTTAAAGGAACACGCCTGACTTTTGGGACTTTATCTTATTCACCATAACCCCCAGAGTAAGATAAGTCTACCATTCTCATCTCCGTGCCATAACTCTGTCTGACCCACCGCTAACCTAGCTTAGCACAAAGACTGGAGGTAAATGGCTCCAGCTAGCCTAGCTTAGCACAAAGACTGGAGGTAAATGGCTCCAGCTAGCCTAGCTTAGCACAAAGACTGGAGGTAAATGGCTCCAGCTAGCCTAGCTTAGCACAAAGACTGGAGGTAAATGGCTCCAGCTAGCCTAGCTTAGCACAAAGACCGGAGGTAAATGGCTCCGGCTAGCCTAGCTTAGCACAAAGACCGGAGGTAAATGGCTCCAGCTAGCCTAGCTTAGCACAAAGACTGGAGGTAAATGGCTCCAGCTAGCCTACTGCTCAATAAGTGACTAAATAGCGGCTCAATTATATTACACAGCGCCTGAAAATAGGCTCCAGAACTCTCTGTGTAAGCAGGTCATCACGTTGGTTATGTTGAGGGACGTTAGCCTATTTTCAGGTGCTGTGTAATATCATTGCGCTGCTATTTAGTCACTTATTGAGCAGTAGGCTAGCTGGAGCCATTTACCTCCAGTCTTTGTGCTAAGCTAGGCTAGCTGGAGCCATTTACCTCCAGTCTTTGTGCTAAGATAGGCTAGCTGGAGCCATTTACCTCCAGTCTTTGTGCTAAGCTAGGCTAGCTGGAGCCATTTACCTCCAGTCTTGTAATGGAGTCATTTTCGCAAAAATAGTAATAAAAAATAAACGAATTATCATGCAAGCCAGAGGTTGTGTTGAGTATTTAAAAAAAGTTGACATTAATTCGAATTAAGCTATTATTATAATACAAATGAATCAACTATGCTGGGTTAAAAATAAACAACCCAACATGTGTTCTGTCCTATATTTACCCAGCCCTTGGGTTGTTTTTAACCCAGTGAAGCAAACCACAACCGTCCAATCATAATCAAGCCCCGCCCTACAGAGAACAGGGTAGAAAATGACTATAGTGAAGTGTTTTATAGTGACACCACAGTATATTATAGTCTTTACTACAGCATACTGTACTAGTAAATACTGAGGGATACTATAATTTACTGTAGTATCGTCATTATATGGTTCAAAACACTTTACTAGGGTAATTTTACTACTATAGTATTGTTTCATGTGGACTTTAACACTGACCCGCAACAGAACTGGATAAAGGAACTGTAATTGTGATTAAATGGAGGTTTTGCTAGAGCTGTGGGCTCATGTGTGTTTACTGCCCTCTAATGTTTCACATCCTGCAGATTCAGGAAGAACAGGAAGTTTCTCAATCATTCTGAGAATGAAAGGGTTTGGGCTTCCGGGACGGAAACGCATCTGAAAGACATCATTAATACATTATGTATTAGTTCATTACAATAGGTTAGTGATTAGCCAATATTAACTTTGAGACGATCAATTATTAGCACTGTGTTAAACATGTCAATTTATTCAATATAATTCATTCATGGTGTAAAGCAATCCCACTTTCATTAGAACAACTAATACAAACGTGGGTTACAAATTGGAGAAGTGTACATTGGGGACAAAATAATAGGAAATGTGCTAATATACATTATTCTACACGTTCAAAACACCAGCAAAAGTTCAATTCTTTGATAATGAAACATTTAGAAACAAGTATTGCTATTATCTTCTTAAATGGCCAATTGTACCTAAAATATTGAGTTTAGAATCATCAGTAATGTTTATCTGAAAGTGGAGATTTGCGGATTCTGCTCATTTTCTAAAAGAGTTTTTCCCCTTTTGTTTCTTATGCTCTAAACAATGACATGAACACAATCATTTTCTGGGTCTTACGAGTATAAATTGTTACCCAATAGCTCTCCCTACAGGACAACGGATGTGTTTGCAGATCACTCTTATTTCTCAAACACAATGACGAACAGCACAAACACACAAGTTCAGATGATCTCCCTAAACACATGATCTCAGTGAAATCAGTTTTTCCTCCAGTCTCCACGGTCACATCTGCACTGGATAACACAGAGGAGGAAACAAGACATGCTGAAATACTCCTAAATTGTTATAATTAACAAATATACCAGTGTTAATAGTGTGATTTGAGAGAGATTTGACACGTAATTGAAGACAACATGACGTTAACCGAGGAGTTCTGGTTTACTGACCAAAAGAGAGAAGCGTTCCGTTAATTCAGTGGTAAGAAAATAATGCAGTGTCATCCCAGTTACAGTCATCTTGTGAATAAAATTCATATTTTAAAACCACATATTGTGTTTTTAAAATAACAGCATATTTTGAATTTTTTTGAGGATTTGGCATATCTGAATTTAAAAGAGTGAATAGATAAAAATGGTCTCATTTTACAGAAAACACTCTGAATTTTAACACAGTGGTGGAATATTGCATATATATTTATTGTATTTATTCAACATTTTATGATAAACAAGGATAAGTCAGATATTGATTAATTTATTTGAGAGTCTGTAATTTAGGACCCGTTTGGTGTATTTCCCTGCGGAAGGTTTCTTTTGAATCATCTAGGTGGCAGTGAATAGAGAAAAAAAGAATTATCTTTCTATCACCTTCTTAACAAAAGTTATTTAGATTTAACTGAAAGGAGTCACTAGCGTCTCCAAGTCTACTTTGACGCATTGTACGCTGCTTGTCTAACAGAGTCAAAACTTCCATCACTGCAAGTTTCAATATCGCGCTCTCGATCAAGCTCTGCCAAAACAGCCTCCACACCGACAAAAAACTTTCTTGAAGCCATTGTTCAAAAACAAACACTCCAATCAGTCCTAAAAAGCACGCAATAACTCGAAAAACCAATATCCAAACTGTCACTAACCACGCCAAACTCTTCTGCAATGATTGCTGCCAGCCGCTGGAAAATCATGAAGACGACCCGCCTCCTAAATTTGGGAAGGGAGCTCTGATTGGTCTACAATCATGATCGACATGTCTATCGATCACTAGAAAGCTCAGCTTTTTTGACGTATGACGCAATACGTGATGACGTCATCAGACATTGCGCCTGATAGAGACGATCCACTAAAAGTATTTATCTGCATCGCATGTTTTGATCTGGACATCGGTGACATATTACAGTGTCATTTGGCCATGCATGCTCACAGACATGTGAAAATACTCTCATTTTGAAGAAAACATAGAATAGGGTCGAATTCAGACCTTATTATCTTCTTCTATGTAACATAAATGCAAAAGTGATGGGCTTTTCCTGAAAGGTTCTAAGCTTTCAAACAATACCATATATATTTATGTTTGTAATGCACAACTTAGAGATTTTCTTAAATGATTATGATGATGCAAAATTGGACCCACCGGTGGGTCCGCGGGAAGCCGCAGAGTTAGAGTGGTTAATAGGCTTTCAATAATTTTGTATGCCATTTTATTTTGTAATATTTGCAGAGGGGTTATTAATCATATGAAATTATTTCTGTTTCATCAATATTTAATCTGTATCCAGAAAGTCTCAACTCATTTGTTTCATGAGTTAAGACTTGGTCGGGTCTCCAAGATAAATCAGTATATCATCTGCATAGCCGGCTAGTTTGTGTTCCACTCCGTTTTTACTGATGGATAGTTTTGTGGTGTCTGATGCTTTAAGGGTTCCCAATAGCACATAGCCATTTACCTCCAGTCTTTGTGCTAAGCTAGGCTAGCTGGAGCCATTTACCTCCAGTCTTTGTGCTAAGCTAGGCTAGCTGGAGCCATTTACCTCCAGTCTTTGTGCTAAGCTAGGCTAGCTGGAGCCATTTACCTCCAGTCTTTGTGCTAAGCTAGGCTAGCTGGAGCCATTTACCTCCAGTCTTTGTGCTAAGCTAGGCTAGCTGAAGCCATTTACCTCCAGTCTTTGTGCTAAGCTAGGCTAGCTGGAGCCATTTACCTCCAGTCTTTGTGCTAAGCTAGGCTAGCTGGAGCCATTTACCTCCAGTCTTTGTGCTAAGCTAGGCTAGCTGAAGCCATTTACCTCCAGTCTTTGTGCTAAGCTAGGTTAGCTGAAGCCATTTACCTCCAGTCTTTGTGCTAAGCTAGGCTAGCTGAAGCCATTTACCTCCAGTCTTTGTGCTAAGCTAGGCTAGCTGAAGCCATTTACCTCCAGTCTTTGTGCTAAGCTAGGCTAGCTGGAGCCATTTACCTCCAGTCTTTGTGCTAAGCTAGGCTAGCTGAAGCCATTTACCTCCAGTCTTTGTGCTAAGCTAGGCTAGCTGAAGCCATTTACCTCCAGTCTTTGTGCTAAGCTAGGCTAGCTGGAGCCATTTATCTCCAGTCTTTGTGCTAAGCTAGGCTAGCTGGAGCCATTTATCTCCAGTCTTTGTGCTAAGCTAGGCTAGCTGGAGCCATTTATCTCCAGTCTTTGTGCTAAGCTAGGCTAGCGGTGGGTGCGTCAGAGTTGTCACGGAGATGAGAATGGTGTGTATGGACTGATCTAACTAATAATCCAATAGCACATAGCTGAGGTGACCTTGGGCATCCTTGCTGGATCTTATGTAATAATCAACAAGATAAGCCCAACTCAGACAGAGACTAGGCTCTAAATGAGGTTAGGGATTCAGGTCAAGTAATGACAATGTCAAAACATAACCAAAACTAAGCAATCAGCTTTTGTCATTGCTTGTCTGGCTGTTTCAACTCAGTTACAGCACCAAACAAAATTTAATATTAAAAAGTCAAGGGTCAAAAGTAAAGCAAACACTGTTCACCATAATGGTGATTTATATTTTTCTCATTTGGTGATTCTGCTTGTTATCATCAGGTGTCTTCAGTAATGGCCAATCATCACTCAATTAATCACTTCTCATTAACTTTAACACTGCTTCAGTGTTACTTTAACACTTTAACACTCTTGAGTGTGGTCTCACATATACTCCCAGGAGTGTTAATTTAACTCTGGAGCTTTTGCTGCTTGAGGCTCTTCCAAGACTTATTGCTGGATTCTTCATGGATGCAGTAATTAAAGATGGGGGTTGCTCTTAGAAAGAGAAAATGTTTATTATAAATTGAAATGCGTGATATTAAAAGTGAAATAATGTATGGACAGTGTGTTAGGTGAGCAAATGTCACTCAATATAGTCTGTTCTGTCACTTCTCCAAGTGTCCACCAGATGTCACTTTAAGTCTAACATGGAATTGTAACTTTTTTCATCTAATATTCATTTACATCCTCACTCTTTTAGTGTATTTTTAATGTTATAAATCATATTTATAATGTATTATGCATACCAAAAAAATAAAATCTCATTGCACAGTTTCTGTCTTTTGACTTCGGTCATGTTTAAAACATGTTTCCTTACAGGACGAGATTGTCTTGACTTGGAACAACCACAGAATATGGTCAGTCCACGACTCACGGCCACCACATGGCCGACCATCCGTCATGCACTGTAAAATCCAACAGTTGTTCTCACTAAGACTTTTTTAGTAAACTTTACTTAATGTCCAATAATTTGTTGAACTTACTTAAAACAATTTAGTAATCTGAAGTATTTGCATGAAATGCCTTACTTACTTAGAAAACCCAAGTAAACATTACTCGACTGGTTTGAGTACCATTTTGGTTGAGGCGGGGCAATTTTTAAATGACTTTTCGCTAATTTTCTCCACTTCCGGTCACATTGATGGAGATTAATGTTCCATTTGGTTCGGCACTTGGAACTTCATACATATTATAATTCTCTTCCTATGCAGCGATGCAATAAGAACTCAGTTACCTGATTCCAAAGGATGGGAAATAATAGTGTGTGTATGTGTTACATGAATTAATGATATACAACAATTACATTTCATGTCAAATAATGATCCTTGAACTTTTTTTTGCTAACACTTATGGCATAAACTTTTAATTGGGTTGATATAATCACTATATTTGTGACAATACTTGACCACTGACCATTCTTGAGTCACACACACTTCAACATTCAGCATGCAAAACAACAATGGTAACAAGGTTTTTTATTATTATTTATTTGTATTATTGATAAGACCTTTACAATTTTATTTGCTGTTGTTATTGGGGTTATATTGACAAAAGACAAATGGTAAAACAAAACCGAAAATAGTCAAACAAAGCAATTAATTTATTCATGGCACAATGCACTCTGGGAGTACACGTCCTCAGATCACAGATAGAATTAAGCTGACAAAATTTAAACGGTTTAAGTACGAACAACTTGAGGCAACGAGTTTGCACAATTGAATGAAGTGAACTGAACAAATTTGTTTTTACGGTGTGTGTGTTTTGGAATTGAATTGAACTAAAACAGAAAATTATATGAATATACCTTTTATTGGCTTTTTTCCCTTTAATTTTCTATCAATAAAATCAATTGATATAAACTTAACTTACTTAGTACATTGAACTTAAATGTACTGTGTAGTAAATAGAAAGTAATTGATATTACACATTAAGTTAAATGAACTCAATTTTTTGTAAGTAAATTCAACTTATCTGGGTTAACTATTAGGGAGCCAATCAACAGTGAGTTGGAGCCTCATAACAAAAAAAACACACAAAAAAAGGAAAAGTGTTGCTGAAGACAAAAGGAAAGCTTTGTATAATATGTGCATTATAGAAACACTTTTTATTAACATACATGACAAATTATTGTAGAAACTTTGTAAATGGAATAACAAACGGTGCTTTCTCTCATACTCAGGCAAAAGATATTAACACAATATTTACACAATAGTAGGCCTACTGATCATATTTACACAATAGTAGGCCTACTGATCATATTTACACAATAGTAGGCCTACTGATCATATTTACAATAATGTATTGATTTTAATAGGTGTCTCACATTGTCCCACAACATTACAATAGCCTACATTGTGCATTAATGTTTTATAATAATTTATTCAATTTAGTGTTCAATTTATTCCTTTAACATATCTAATATTGGGGGCATCCAAGTTATTTGACATATTTGAACATTTGAAGAAAAAAAAAAAGTAACAGTAGTTACTTTCCCTGGTAATGAGTTACTTTTCTAATGATGTAACTCAGTTACTATTTGTAAGAAGTAACTAGTAACTATAATTACTTTCTTAAAGTAACGTTGCCAACACTGGTTAACGGGGAGTGGAAGATCACTGTAGTGAAGTCAATTTTCAACTTCAAAAACGTCCGATATCATCGTTTTACCTTTTTTTTGGTAAAGGGCGTGAGTCTGTAGAAGCTTCCAGAAGACAGGAGAATGGACTGTAGTCTTATGATGATGATGATGATGATGATGATGAGGATGTTTAGGTGGACGTCGGTGCTGAAGGGCTTTGATGAGAGCATCTCACCTCACTTTTGACATCAGAATGAAGCTTTACAGGCCCATCTGGATCACATTAAGACTAGAAATCACACATATATTAGCCTCACATACATTGTTTTGAATTTATGTGTTTGTTATGTTATGGATCTGTAACCGTTCTGTCAATTAAACAATCTGTGATGACTAGTGGTCGACCGATATATCAGCCGATGTTTGGCCATATTAAAATAATCGGCCACTAATAATGACGGCAGAAAGAGAATAAATAAAAATCGAACAGTAAAGCCAAAATGTGAAGAAGTTCCATTATGAACAAACACTTACAGTACGGCTTTAGTTTCGTCATACTGTCCCATCTAACAAGTGCCGGTCTGCTTTCCGCTTGTGATCCACTGGTTTGGGTTTTATTTCTGGTCTTGTTTTTTGCTGCTCTGTGATTTCTGAGGCTCCAGCTGTTTTCTGGATGTGTGGATTTCTTTTTACACTCCATCTGCATCTGCTCAATCACACAGACAACATTCATATTTGAGTAACAACCAGTGGCATTAAATTGACCAAAGGTCAAGGAAGGAAATTCACACAGTCATATTTTAACACATCACTAGAGATCGACCGATATATTGGTTTCCCGATATTTAAGCATTTTCCCATAATCGGGTATCGGTTTTGTAATATTGGATTCACGGATAAAATGAGTTTTGAGAATTGCACACAAGCCCGCCATTAAATCACTGCATCTGAGGTCAAATCAAAGGTCAAATAACTGGTGAGTGATGTATTTGCTGTTTTGTTTATTTTTGTAACAATGTTTGCATATTCCTGAAAATATTCACTCTTTAGTCCATTAAACAACACTACAAACCTTTTAAAACTGTAGTTTAGAACGAATGCTTATCTGAAAACATTAGCCTGTTGTTATAAATAAAAAGATGCACCAGCATTAATGTTTAAAATACTTTACTTGCACTGTATTTAAAAAAATACACTATTTATTGATATAGAAGTGTCTTTTTGCTTTGTATGAGGGAGTGAAATACTGTAGCCGTCTACTACAGTATCACCTCAGACAGAGCATTGTAGTGTCACTGAGGAAAATTACACTCATTCACTGCCTCACACACACACTCATATACACTCTAACTGCTATAGGAGAAGACTATAAAGAAGAAGAATATAATGGCATATTTCTAATAGGGGCTCATTGTAACGCAGTGTTAACACACACCCTGCCTGTGCTACTGGGATTAGCTTGTGTCTTCTGCTGTCAGATCTGCATTAAAGAACATCTCAACTGATAATTAACAGATATAAGATTACAATAAGATCCGATTTGTCATTTTAAATAAACACAAAACAGAGATGAAAACTAAACTTAAGAAATTAACTTTTGCTATGGTTAAATACATGTTCAGTAATTTTTGCGCTATTTTTTCTCTAAATAATGTTGATATGGCAACTAGTAAATACACTAGGTTTCGTCATCCTGGCATGTGTGGAAAGGGTTAAAACATGCGCGTTACAACTAACCCGCGTTAGGTTGAGCCCCGCGCTCCCCTAATAATAATAATTGTTGTTGTTATTAGTATTATAATTATCATTTGCCTATTGTTGCATTTAGGCTACATGCATTTAGAAGAGGAAAAGGGAACAAAGAAATTAAAAGTCAGTCATAATACACAATGCCAGGTTTAATAGGCAATAATAATAAAGTGCTAAGATTATTACAGTTAAACAAGATTGACACACAATTCTTATTAAATCGTTGCATTCCGCCACCCGTTTACACTCAAAAAAAAAAAAAAAAGGTTCTATATGGCACCAAAAATGGTTCTTCGTCGTAATCATAGAGGAACCACTTTTGGTGCTATACAGCACCATATCTTAGCATGTTCTGTATATGGTAGCGGTGCTATATAGCACCATATCTTAGCATGTTCTGTATATGGTAGCGGTGCTATATAGCACCATATCTTAACATGTTCTGTATATGGTAGCGGTGATATATAGCACCATATCTTAACATGTTCTGTATATGGTAGCGGTGCTATATAGCACCATATCTTAGCATGTTCTGTATATGGTAGCGGTGATATATAGCACCATATCTTAACATGTTCTGTATATGG
Organism: Romanogobio albipinnatus; assembly: GCA_023566225.1. Lineage (NCBI taxonomy): Eukaryota > Metazoa > Chordata > Actinopteri > Cypriniformes > Gobionidae > Romanogobio > Romanogobio albipinnatus. The sequence continues at coordinate 43,454,070 of CM042261.1, read as the reverse complement.
TAGCGGTGCTATATAGCACCATATCTTAACATGTTCTGTATATGGTAGCGGTGCTATATAGCACCATATCTTAACATGTTCTGTATATGGTAGCGGTGCTATATAGCACCATATCTTAACATGTTCTGTATATGGTAGCGGTGCTATATAGCACCATATCTTAACATGTTCTGTATATGGTAGCGGTGCTATATAGCACCATATCTTAACATGTTCTGTGTATGGTAGCGGTGCTATATAGCACCATATCTTAACATGTTCTGTGTATGGTAGCGGTGCTATATAGCACCATATCTTAACATGTTCTGTATATGGTAGCGGTGCTATATAGCACCATATCTTAACATGTTCTGTATATGGTAGCGGTGCTATACAGCACCATATCTTAACATGTTCTGTATATGGTAGCGGTGCTATATAGCACCATATCTTAGCATGTTCTGTATATGGTAGCGGTGCTATATAGCACCATATCTTAACATGTTCTGTATATGGTAGCGGTGATATATAGCACCATATCTTAACATGTTCTGTATATGGTAGCGGTGATATATAGCACCATATCTTAACATGTTCTGTATATGGTAGCGGTGATATATAGCACCATATCTTAACATGTTCTGTATATGGTAGCGGTGCTATATAGCACCATATCTTAGCATGTTCTGTATATGGTAGCGGTGCTATATAGCACCATATCTTAACATGTTCTGTATATGGTAGCGGTGCTATATAGCACCTTAGTCAAAGAACCGCTGAAGAACCAAAATTGGTGCAATTAAAAAGGTTCCCCTATGATTACGAGCCAAGAACCATTTTTGGTGCCATATAGAACCTTTTTTTTTTTTGTGTATAGAGAATCACTGCAGTTGATATAATTTGAAGAATAATACACAATAAACAATAAGATTTGTGGGAGTTTGCTGTTCTTCTAAAATGAATCCGTGAGTAAAGTTTTTATAAACCCGTGTGTACAGATTGTTAAAGCATGCGCACGGATTATGAATTTGAGGGAACAGTTTAAGAAATCGTGATCACGGTTTATAAACTGAGGGGATGGATTGCAAAACCGTCGGCACGGATTGTTTTTTTTTCTCCTAGGTGACCTGCCGGGCTCCGTAGTTGCGCTGTGTTTGTAAGTGAGAAAAAAAGTTTACAACTCCTAAAATATTTTTCTCTGTGACTTCAAATGTATTGGTACACATGTGTGGAAATGATCTACAGCTACACACTCCACTCTCAGGTGTGTTCAGTTGTTTTGCACCAAAAATACCATCATAATGCATCACCGGTGTAGTAGAAAAACTCTCGTTGTTCCAGCTCACAGCTGAGGACAAGGAGAGAAACATTTAACATGTAACTTAACTACATCGGTTCCAGACATCATGCTTTGTGTATCAAATGCTGCCAATAATAGGCGCTTGCCGTCCCTGCTTTCCGCTGAGAACAACGCGGTGCGCCAGCCACTGTAATTTAATTACGCCCGTCCAACTTTTACCCGCTCGCGCTTGACGCACACACGGATCATTTTACTGACTCAGATCTTTGAATCTCGTTCAGCAAAATGAATGAATCTTTTTTCCAAGTCATTTCGTTCATTTCAGCAGAATCTAATTAAAACTTTACATGCCACATTTTTCAACAAATGTAGTACTTTTGGAATAAAAAATAAACTATAAGCTAATGCAGCCATGGCCAAACTTTGAGAAATAAATGATTAATGAATTGCTTAAATTGCTTCAGTCTATGTATGCAGTCTGTTAGTTCACCTCCCGATCCAAATCCTGCTTTCCTTTGTCACTTCACAGTAGTAATGGGAAGTTCGGTTCTTTTCCGCGAACCGGTTCTTTCGGACAGTTCGTTACAATGAACCGGATCAAAAAAACGGTTCACCAGTTCTTTTACGCTCAAACGTAAATGACGTCATTTCGCGTTGACTTCATTACGTCAAGTCTATTGCGGGCTGGATAAACACACTTTACACATTAAAATATATAAAGTCAGTAATCATAACATCAGTCAGATAAAATATCATCATAATCTGATAGTTTATTACAAAGTTTTACATCTAAAGCATCCAAACACATGCAGTGATGCAAACGATCTTTACGGTTATAAAATCAATGAATCAGTCTTCATTAGTGCAGAAACCATGATCCACTTACTATGTTTTTGTAATTAAATAAATACGTTTCGCCAGATTTCCCCCTCATTCATGTCGGAGTCGTTTCACAGACACGCGCTCATATCAGCTGATGTTTGTCCGGTTCAGAGAGACTCGCCGTGCAGTCAGTCGCTCGACGCATGCTCAGTCAGTATCAGTTCATCGGTTCTCAAATCGGACATGTCCGAAATAAACCGTTCTCGATTCAGTGTACTGGTGATCCGAAAACCGCTGCAACCGGTTCTTAACTCGAGAGTCGAGAACGAGAACTGTGACAGACCGTGTAGGCTACGCTCGTTCATGTACTTCCCCTCTCAGTATGAGCCGTTAGTTCAGTCATCATGTCTGATCTGGGCTGTGACAGCCTCATGTAATACATGCGTCCGGAAACAGAACAGATTAGTTCATCTCCCGAGTCTTCTCGTTCAAGTCGTTCGTTCTTTTTTCGCGTGACCGCTTTCCTGTTCAGTGTCTCAACATATACAATATTACAGTCATATTATTGACTGCATGTTGTAATATATTTATTATTATAAAATCATTAGAAGATATGTGCAATAAACATTTGTTATGCCTATCCGTTCTGAACAACCCAATGTGTCCAGGCTTCAAAGGAAAATCAATTAAACTAGCTAAAACTGAACTAAACAAACATAAAAAAAAAACTTGCTTGTTTGTAAGGAACTGTGAATTAACCATAGACTGTAAAGGAATTAACTAATTTCTGTATCCATCGCGGCTGTCACGTCACATGACAAAAGAACGAGACTGGAGAGATGAGCCGTTTCTGCATTCAGCCTATGGGGACTTGAACGAACGATTTGAACGAGAAGACTTGAGAGATGAACTAATCGCCGATGCCCGCCATCAGAGTGTTCCGTACCACGGACTCCACGTCCTGCTCGCGGAAGAACTCCACGAACCCGTCCTGCAGACAAACACAGGAGATTAACAGCGGCTGAATTATGCAGGAGACACCCGAGCCGCCCACATCTCCTCTCGGCCCGCTCGACTCACCCAGCCGTTGTTGTGGAGGAGCCAGTCGTGCTGCTCCGAGGTCAGATAGGAGGAGATCTGCTCCGCCACCGCCTCCACGCACCGCTCCCGCCGCGCCTCCTTCAGCCGCGAGCACACCACGGCCCCGAACGCCACCAGACTCGTGACCCGACCCCAGTTGGTGCTGCCGTCTTTGAACATGGTCTGTGCTATGCAGTGGAGGAAGTCCATCGAGTCCGGCTGGGAGTCCAGCTGCAGACGCTGCAGCATCCCTGAGGAGAACACACACACCCTTAATACTGTAGTTATGATTGTTCTATGGCGATATCATGTTTCACTTTGCATCCTAACCACTGTTTTCATGTTTATCACACACACACACACACACACACTATATTTGTATATGAGGTCCTGCCCAGGTGTTCAATCCCTTCATGGCCACAGGTGTACAAATCAAGCACTAGGCCTGAATTAAACGCTCAACTGTTAGTGGGATTATAACAGTGGATGCGATTGGGAACAGCCACATAGAGCGGGGTCAGCGCATGCCGAGGGTCACAAGCCACCGACTTCTCCAAACTTCTGTGGCCTTCAGATGAGCTCAAGAACAGTGTGTAGAGCTTCATCCAAGCCTCACATCAAGCGTGGGATGCAGTGGGATAAAGTGCGCCGCCACTGGACTCAGTGGAGACGTGTTCTCTGAGTGACCAATCCCCCAGATCAGCTTCAGCTTCGTAATTATTAATAGATAAGTTTGTTTTGATACAGATTTTATATCTAACTCCCTTGCCCCGCCCCTTTTTGATTGACAGCACATTGATTAAGCTGCACTTTTCTATAGCGAGGAGCTAAAATGGCGGTTCCGTTTCACTTTGTATTTTTAAAGTGTTTCGCTTTCCTAACCACTGTGTTTTCATGTTTATGGCACGCACGCACCAACGTCTATTTATTTACGTTCAGATAAGAATAGAACCAATAACGCTAAATACAATTTTACATGACAAGTTATAAAATTAGCAGACGTAATAGGAATAAATAAAGATGCAACCACTATCAAAAGAAGCCAAATAATTAAGTTGGCTTGAGAAAGCCAACTTACTGAAATCCTAATAAACTTATTAGTGGTGCTTGCTTGTAAAGGCGAAGCACACTATTACTATTCTGTGGGCTTATTTATTATTCTTCCGCGTGAATTTCGGCGCATAACTCGTCCGCACCGTTTGTCACAGACCCATGAATGAGGTGTCAAATCGACCGGCTTATTCGGGAATGGTGTGCTATGACTTGTATAAGCGATCGGGGGTACGGTGTTCGCCCCAGGGGCGAAAAAGTAGCCGAAAAAATCCCATGCGCTTTGCATTGCGACCAACTTTGACCCCTCGTAGCTCCGAGCGAGGATTTCGTAGAAACTCGTGTCACCACATTTGAAGAGGCTCACAGGCCCTGTCAGATGACACATCGCAATGGGGTGAGAGTTGTACCCCTGGGGTGCAGGAGCTACCCAAATTTGCCCCATTGACTTATAATGGGGAGGGACGGCCCATTAAACTCATGTGTTTATCCTACTATGGGAACTTGCATAGGGATTTTGTATTGACCACAGCTCTGGCTCACAGTGTCTCAGAGACAAGGGGGTGGGCTCAATTTACTCAGACAGCCAATCACTATCTCAGGATCACTATGACCCTATCAAGCCACGCCCTAGCAACCATTTAGAGCTCCCCAGCAACTGATCCCATAGACTTCCATTGAAAAACATCAAAGGGATATCTTTTGATAGAAGTGCCATAGAAACACGAGGGTGGGTTTGTTTGACTCGGGCATCAACAGCCAATCACAAATCACCTTCAACGCTTCCTAGACACGCCCTAGCAACCATTATCAAGCACCATAGCAACCCAAATCCACAGAGGGATATCTTCACATCTGAATGTCATAGAGACATGGGGGTTGGATTATACCATTCATACTGAAAAGCAGTATCATCATTGGATGCTGCCAAGCCACTCCATAGCAACCAAACAGAGTACCCTAGCAACAGTTTACCAAGACCTATATCTTTGCATCAGAACATTATAGAGGCATGGGGGTTGGTGTGTGAGAGTGTGTGTGTGTGTGTGTGAGTGAGATTGTGTATGTGTGTGTGTGAGT
>CM042261.1:43436259-43446259 GCA_023566225.1 Romanogobio albipinnatus | reverse complement strand
CGGCGGAACCGAGCTCCTGCGAGTCCGGGGTGGACGGGAGAGAGCCGTCGGCCGCGGACACGAAGCGCCCGTCCAGCTGTAGTCCTTTCATCCCGTTCGTCCCGGGCCTTAACGGCTTCAGCGCGGAGTCCATCTCATCCGCGCACCCGTCCAGCTGTAGTCCTTTCATCCCGTTCGTCCCGGGCCTTAACGGCTTCAGCGCGGAGTCCATCTCATCCGCGCACCCGTCCAGCTGTAGTCCTTTCATCCCGTTCGTCCCGGGCCTTAACGGCTTCAGCGCGGAGTCTATCTCATCCGCGCACCCGTCCAGCTGTAGTCCTTTCATCCCGTTCGTCCCGGGCCTTAACGGCTTCAGCGCGGAGTCCATCTCATCCGCGCACCCGTCCAGCTCGTCCTCTGTTCGTGTCTTCAGCGCGGCTTTTTATTACTGCGCGGAACCATGACGTTTTTCCCAATCCCCGCCCCAGCCCAATAATAACCAACTGCAGAACCGCAGAACCGCGCATGCGCAGTGTGACGTATGGTATACTTGTGTAATTTGCATTGCGTGGTGACGTTAATCGTTTTCGCGTCGTGTGTGACGTAACGCGTCATTAAAACGCATGCGCATACTTAACATAATACTCTTATAAAAGGTAAAAGTATTTATGGCGGAGGAGGCGTGGTTCTGCGAAGTCTGTAGCGGGAGAGAGGGACCGCGGAGACGAGCGGTGAGTAAGTAGGTCAAGTGCAGATCACTAAAGGCCAATTTATACTTCTGCGTCGAGTGTACGCCGTAGGCTACGCGCGTAGCCGACGCCGTCGTGAGCATTTATACTTCTGCGCTGTTGTCTCCCCCAGCCTGGCCTACCTCTCAGAGCTTCCTTGGACATTCTTTTTTTATTTATTTATTTTATTTTATTGCAACCACTTATAAACAGATCAACAAACAAGGTACATAGTCAAATCACAGAATAAACCATATGATCAGTCATAGGTTGAGCATAGTCAGTAACAACCAGAGATCATGATAAAACAAACTGACATACCAAAATTAAAAACAAATTGACAACAAATAAATAAATAAATAAACAAACAAGATGAAACAAAAAGGGCTTTTTAAATTAATTTGTACTTATCTAACAAAGAAATCAAGTTGAGGGCTTTCTTATTTTTAACCAAATTTAAAGATTTACACAAGAGTTTGAGCTCATTCCTCCACTGGCTAAAGTTACGTTTACATTTAAACCATATGCACTTATGAATGAAAAACTTTCCGAGACATAACAAAAAATTACAAACAAAATCAAACTCTTTGTTTTCCATACTTAAAGGTCCCATGGCATGGCATTTTTCTATTATTTTATAGTGTTTCCTGAGGTGTACTTATATTGTTAGTATGATTTTTACATCATAAAATGTCATAATTTAGAAATAAAAGGCATTTTTTCTATACTGCTGTTTCCCTGTGGGGAGGGGCTGTCACTCATGTCAGAAAGTTAGTAACTTTAGTAAATGATGGATCAGCGCTGACTCGAGACGCGAACCGTTTAGAACGATTCAGTCCGATTTGGTGAACTGGTTCGGTTCACTAAAAAGAACCGATTCAAAAGATTGATTCGTTCGCGAACCGGACATCATGGAGACGGAGCGATTGCTAACAAAGTTATTTATAGTAACTTCTGAGTTATGAGAGCGCTGTCAGTCAGCGCTGTGAGTTTATTGTGTTTGTATCTGAGAGTTCTGAATAAACACGAGTCCCAGTCACGCCGAGTCCGTCTTCATCATTATTCTACCAACTTTGTAACACATGCAATTAGGGTTGCCACCCGTCCCGTAAAATACGGAATCGTTCCGTATTTACAAGCAAAATGACGTGTCCCTTATCAAACCAATACGGGACGCGATTTGTCCCGTATTTTTACACAGGTCCACACATAGTTAAGTAAACATATGGATTTTGCAGTGTGGAAAATACTGATAGCAAATATAAAGAAATCAATTTCACAATAAGTAGTACAGGAGCTCATTTGTGCGTGATTGTGTTTTAGTTGCCGGAGTCTCGAGAACATGCGCTGTGTCAGTGTGCCTGCAAACTTGCGAGGTGTTTTAAAAACATGTCGAGCTCGCGTCGCGTCCACCGTTTGAACGCAAGAGGATCTCCAGATATAGAGCTGAATATCAAAAAGATATCAATGGGTCTGTCCAGTAACTCATGATGAACCTCAGGCCAACTGCACACTTTATGAGAAGCATTTCAGTGTCTCAGACTGTCTGACACATCCGTGCTTCTAAAGGTAGGCCTATAGTTTTTTTTAATGGATAATATATTAATATAATATTCCATACATTATCAGAGCTTGGCAGACAGAATTATTATTTTTTAGACAGGGTAATTAATAGATTATAGCCTAATAAATGTTATCATTAAGGCTATATTCATCATACATAATAAATAATCCTGTCATATAAAGTTTGAAATTAAAAAAATTATTTAGATAAAAATGGGACAAATAATTACATGATAATATAGTCATAATTTAAGTAAATTAATAAAATATATATATATATTTTTTGAAATTCAAAAAAGTGATTACTGGTTCAGAATGACTGCTTAAAGGGACAGTTCACCCAAAAATAAAAATTCTGTCATCATTTGCTCACCATTTCATTTCTTTTCTTTGTTATGTTGAACACATAGGAAGATTACTGTGGAAGTCAATGGTGCCCTCAAAGCAGCCTGCGTACAAACTTTCTTCAAAATATCTTCTTTTGTGTTCAGCAGAACTCATACAGGTTTGGAACATCATGAGGGCGAGTAAATGATGACAGAATTTTCATTTTGGGTGAACTATCCCTTTAAAGTGCACCAAATAGGCTACTAAAGAGTTATTTTGAAATAAATAAAATCAAATGTAAAATAATATAAAATGTGTTCTGTTGCAAGTTCACATACTTGATCTCATGTTGTCTTATATGGTTTATTATTGAGCTGTCAAATTGGAAATGTTGAAATAATCATTTCATGACGTATTCTTTATGTCTGTCCGTTATGCAATTGTTTTTTTTTTTTGGGGCGGGCGGGTGTCATGAATGGGTGTCCCTTATTTTGCCACACTGAAGGTGGCAACCCTACATGCAATGTACCATTACAGCGAGATGAACGAGTTAGTAAGTGTTGAGTATAGCATTATTTCTAGATATGTTCCAATCATATGAATAGCGTCAGTGACGCGCATTGAGTAACGTTACACAGCGCAAACAAAGACACAACAACAGTAATCGAATGTAATCCAGTTTATTGTGGGGAAAGATGGCTAGCCTAGCCCAGATATGCTTACGCTTACCCCCCGTCTGCTTAATCTCACGCCGCGTTTGGTGCCTCCGCTGTGGGCCAGATGCAGTACTGGGGGTCGGGGATGTTGAAGGCCAACGGCCAGTGCAGCCCGAGCTTCGGCGTGTGTGAGGCCGATGTTGAGCAGAAACTCATGACTGTATGCACATTTTAGAACCGGTAGACGCGACGAGGACGTACAAAAACACTGACTCGCAAGATAGAAAACACCGTTCTGTCTGGAGAGAGAGAAGCCGCTGCGTGTGCACGAATAATAAATAATTAGCTACACATAAGAGATCACTGATCACAGATCAGAAGGAACTGAAAAAAGACTTCTGTTTTCATTTGTACATCCAAACACTGAGAAACTGCCAGCATTCACACTTTCACAAGTAACGTTAATGATCTCGAGTGTTTGCATGGGCGTGCCAGATTCTCTGGGCGGAGGAAAGGGAGGTAACCGTTCCTGCTTGGACGTCAAACCAGGAGACTTCAGGATTGGCTCGTCTGGCCTGTCATTTTCTCAAAGGCAGAGAGAGACAGCCAGAACTCGGGTTTACACCGATCAACATTTCTATCCACTTGGGGACAATATTCAGGCTAGGGGAACTCATATTAATGTTGAAATACCTCATAAAATGAAAATTTCATGCCATGGGACCTTTAAGCCAAACCGATCTTCACAGTAAGGGAAGGGAGTTCAACCTCCCCAGCGTAACCAATTCCGCATGTCTCTCCAGAAAGGCTGCACACTATCACAGTAAAAGAACACGTGCTCTAAATGTTCAATATTTGTTTCATAGAAAACACAATTATTCACATCAAAATTAAATTTCAATCTTAAAAATTCATTAGTAGGATACATTTCGTTCAAAATGTTGAAGTTCACCTCCTCAGCTTTAGGAGGGAGGGGAAACAACAAGTAATGTTTCCTTATTTTTTTAATTTCAAAATCCTTAAGCATGTGATCCCTTTTAACAGGGTTTGGATAATAAGCATGTAAAAGTAATCTTCTAATGACTCTGTGTGTGCAATTTTTGCCACAAAAATCATAATCGTCTAAGGAGAGCTGCCTCAGTTCTGGGGAGACTTTGGAGCACAAAATGTCTTCTCTAACCATTAGTCCTACAACAATAGGAATAGCTCTAATCATTCTATTGTAAATATTACCTGAACACTGCAGTTGGAATTTCACGCAAAATTCTCTATGCAGCGCTGCAGGGCTTCTGGCCTGACGGGGGAAGCGCAGTGGTTTTGGGCTAGCCCGGTCCGGCCCGATGAAAGCCTGGCTCGCACTGGACCTGCAGGGGGTCTCAGCTCTGGCCTCGTCAAGCACTCAGACCGTCTTACCTGGAATCTTATCTTGTGTGTGTGGATCTGCAGTCCTGTGAGTGCACGTGCTGTGGGCCCTAGATAGAGAAGAGAACACATTCTAACGCACTCATCTGCATACCATAGACCTGTTCTACCGTTTACTTCCCTGTTGAGCCTGTTCCTGCACACACTGCTCACTCAGCTACCTGAGTTACACCCTCACGTGCACTGCGCTAATGCATGATAGAATCATAACAATGTGTTCAGTTTAGCTAGAAATTGTGCTAACAAAATGCTAATATGCTAGAAACAGGCTGGAAACCCTGCTGAAAAATCCAGCTAAAACCAGCCTAACATGGTCAGGCTGGTTTTAGCTGGTCTCCCAGCCTGGTCATAGCTGGCTTTTCAAGCTGGTTTAAGAGGGGTTTTGAACACTTTTTAGCTGGTCGTAGCTGGTCGGTGTTGGTCTTAGCTGGTTGGTGTTGGTCTTAGCTGGTCAGTGTTGGTCTTAGCTGGTTGGTGTTGGTCTTAGCTGGTTGGTGTTGGTCTTAGCTGGTCAGTGTTGGTCTTAGCTGGTCAGTGTGGTCTTAGCTGGTTGGTGTTGGTCTTAGCTGGTCAGTGTTGGTCTTAGCTGGTCAGTGTTGGTCTTAGCTGGTCAGTGTTGGTCTTAGCTGGTCAGTGTTGGTCTTAGCTGGTCAGTGTGGTCTTAGCATGGAATCTGATTGATTTGTAATTAGGTAAGATGTTCACCAGCTTTGCTAGGCTGGGAGACCAGCTAAAATAAGCAGACCACCAACTTCCAGTCCAGATTGGGAAACCAGCTTGATCAGCTAAACCAGGCTGGGAGACCGGCAAAAACCAGGCAGCTGAACACCAGCTAAGACAGGCTGGGAGACCAGCTTGACCAGCTGAACACCAGCTAAACCAGGCTGGGAGACCAGCTTGACCAGCTAAGCCAGGCTTGGAGACCAGCTAAAACCAGCTGAACACCAGCTAAGCCAGGCTGTAAAACCTGCAAAAACCAGTTAAGTCAGGCTGGGTGACCAGCTAATACCAGCTAAACCAGGCTGGGAGACCAGTTTGACCAGCTAATACCAGCTAAACCAGGCTGGGAGACCAGCTAAAACCAGCTACTTCCAGCTTAATCCAGCTAAAACCAGCCAACCATTTTAGGCTGGTTTTAGCTGGATTTTTCAGCAGGGAATGTGTTAAAACATGCTAACAATGTGCTAATTCATTAGTATTAGTATCATGTAGCAATGTGGTAGCACAATGCTAGAATGCTGCTAGCATGATTTAAGTCATGCTAGCAACAAATGCTAAATCATGCTAGCAAAATGTTAAAACATGATACATCATGTTAAATCATGATAACAGAATGCTACAACATGCTAGTATCATATTTGCAAAAATGTTTGTAAAACATGGCATTATTCTAGTTCATGCTAGTTTAACAAACATGAACAATGTGCTAATTTATGCTAGCTTGTGATAAATCATGCTAATTCATGCTAGCAACATTTAGCAATATGTTAAATTTAGCTAGAAATCATGTTAGCAAAATGCTAAAATATGTTAGAAATGTGCTAATGTATGCTAGGAAACGTGTTAAAACATGCTAACTCATGTTAGCATCATGGTAGCAACATGATAAATTATGCTAGCAGCATTCTAGCATTGTGCTAATTCAATTATATACATATTAATCAGAACGGCCTAATGTCACAGAATGAGATATGCCATGGTAACCATTATGGTAACCCATAGTCGGAGTAAGTGCACACATATTATGGGCAGTAAGTAGTGAACACACACTGCAAAACCTTGTAAAAGATAAGCCCTACATCTCAATGTGCATATACTATCTGCCTAAATAGTATTGAAAATTACTAATGACACATACTATTTATTACTATACGTTTGATAGTATGCACACTGGGACACAGACAAGCACTAAGGGAGCGCTGCAATATAGCCACATATTTATAATAAAATAAATTCGAACCATAGGCTACCTGTTATTATTAGTATACTTGTTTTTTTTAATAATAGCCTGTAATTTTAAATACATTACAAAAATATTTTTTTTAATTAAATTAGGTGCTCCCTGTTTCCTCTCCATCTCTGTACATCTCTGCTGGTGGCATGGTTTGTAAAAATGTATACGTCTATTTAAGTCTACTAACTATCATTACGTGCATTTATAACGTCACATGCCTGCACGTTGAATGCGATTTTTCTTCAATGAGGGGGAGAAGGAGGCGGGATGTATGAGGACGGATTACTACAGCACTTGTATCGTTGCACTGAATGGCTATTAGCTGTGAGAAGACAGTGTCAGGCAATGTTTTGGACAAAACAGTGACCATAAATGTAAAGAAACGAAGTTTCTTATATTTTCCTAACAAACAACCACATTTTTTAAAATAAGCCCAAAAAACCGCAACCCGCGACTCGTGATTTTTTGAACGCGACTTGCCAAAAAAAGAAGCCCAAAGTCGCGTGTTATACGCGGACTTGGCAACTATGCCTGGGAATGATCGGAATGCTGCTCGGACACAAGCTATCCGGATCCTGCGTCAGTTTCTCTGGGCTAAGAGCTACACAGAACACAATAGCACAAAACATGAATCCTAGCAACACTTAATAGAGTTAAAGTCACCACGAAAACGGACGATATTATTCTTAAAGGAACACGCCTGACTTTTGGGACTTCTTATCTTATTCACCATAACCCCCAGAGTAAGATAAGTCTACCATTCTCATCTCCGTGCCATAACGCTGTCTGACCCACCGCTAACCTAGCTTAGCACAAAGACTGGAGGTAAATGGCTCCAGCTAGCCTAGCTTAGCACAAAGACTGGAGGTAAATGGCTCCAGCTAGCCTAGCTTAGCACAAAGACTGGAGGTAAATGGCTCCAGCTAGCCTATCTTAGCACAAAGACTGGAGGTAAATGGCTCCAGCTAGCTTAGCTTAGCACAAAGACTGGAGGTAAATGGCTCCAGCTAGCCTAGCTTAGCACAAAGACTGGAGGTAAATGGCTCCAGCTAGCCTAGCTTAGCACAAAGACTGGAGGTAAATGGCTCCAGCTAGCCTACTGCTCAATAAGTGACTAAAAGCGGCTCAATGATATTCCACAGCGCCTGTTGGTAATACACTAGCCTAGCTTAGCACAAAGACTGGAGGTAAATGGCTCCAGCTAGCCTAGCTTAGCACAAAGACTGGAGGTAAATGGCTCCAGCTAGCCTAGCTTAGCACAAAGACTGGAGGTAAATGGCTCCAGCTAGCCTAGCTTAGCACAAAGAGTGGAGGTAAATGGCTCCAGCTAGCTTAGCTTAGCACAAAGACTGGAGGTAAATGGCTCCAGCTAGCCTAGCTTAGCACAAAGACTGGAGGTAAATGGCTCCAGCTAGCCTAGCTTAGCACAAAGACTGGAGGTAAATGGCTCCAGCTAGCCTACTGCTCAATAAGTGACTAAATAGCGGCTCAATGATATTCCACAGCGCCTGTTGGTAATACACTAGCCTAGCTTAGCACAAAGACTGGAGGTAAATGGCTCCAGCTAGCCCAGCTTAGCACAAAGACCGGAGGTAAATGGCTCCAGCTAGCCTAGCTTGGCACAAAGACCGGAGGTAAATGGCTCCAGCTAGCCTAGCTTAGCACAAAGACTGGAGGTAAATGGCTCCAGCTAGCCTAGCTTAGCACAAAGACTGGAGGTAAATGGCTTCAGCTAGCCTAGCTTAGCACAAAGACTGGAGGTAAATGGCTTCAGCTAGCCTAGCTTAGCACAAAGACTGGAGGTAAATGGCTTCAGCTAGCCTAGCTTAGCACAAAGACTGGAGGTAAATGACTCCAGCTAGCCTATTGCTCAATAAGTGACTAAATAGCGGCTCAATGATATTACACAGCGCCTGAAAATAGTCCCCAGAACTCTCGGGGTAAGCAGGTCATCACGTTGGTTATGTTGAGGGACGTTAGCCTATTTTCAGGCGCTGTGTAATATCATTGCGCTGATATTTAACCTGCAGGGAACGTTCTGGGAAGGTTCTCTTTAGGTTACAAAAACACAACCAATAGAGAACGTTCTTATTTGATTCCCCACAAAAATAACCAAACGGGAACCATTTGTGAACGTTCTGTGTTTACTGGGCTAGTATTATAATACAAATGAATCAACTATGCTGGGTTAAAAATAAACAACCCAACATGTGTTCTGTCCTATATTTACCCAGCCCTTGGGTTGTTTTTAACCCAGTGAAGCAAACCACAACCGTCCAATCATAATCAAGCCCCGCTCTACAGAGAACAGGGTAGAAAATGACTATAGTGAAGTGTTTTATAGTGACACCACAGTATATTATAGTCTTTACTACAGCATACTGTACTAGTAAATACTGAGGGATACTATAATTTACTGTAGTATCGTCATTATATGGTTCAAAACACTTTACTAGGGTAATTTTACTACTATAGTATTGTTTCATGTGGACTTTAACACTGACCCGCAACAGAACTGGATAAAGGAACTGTAATCGTGATGAAATGAATAAGACGAGGTTCTGCTAGAGCTGTGGGCTCATGTGTGTGTTTACTGCCCTCTAATGTTTCACATCCTGCACATTCAGGAAGAACAGGAAGTTTCTCAATCATTCTGAGAATGAAAGGGTTTGGGCTTCCGGGACGGAAACGCATCTGAAAGGCTACATTAATACATTATGTATTAGTTCATTACAATAGGTTAGTGATTAGCCAATATTAACTTTGAGACGATCAATTATTAGCACTGTGTTAAACATGTCAATTTATTCAATATAATTAATTCATGGTGTAAAGCAATCCCACTTTCATTAGAACAACTAATACAAACGTGGGTTACAAATTGGAGAAGTGTACATTGGGGACAAAATAATAGGAAATGTGCTAATATACATTATTCTACACGTTCAAAACACCAGCAAAAGTTCAATTCTTTGATAATGAAACATTTAGAAACAAGTATTGCTATTATCTTCTTAAATGGCCAATTGTACCTAAAATATTGAGTTTAGAATCATCAGTAATGTTTATCTGAAAGTGGAGATTTGCGGATTCTGCTCATTTTCTAAAAGAGTTTTTCCCCTTTTGTTTCTTATGCTCTAAACAATGACATGAACACAATCATTTTCTGGGTCTTAGGAGTATAAATTGTTACCCAATAGCTCTCCCTACAGGACAACAGATGTGTTTGCAGATCACTCTTATTTCTCAAACACAATGACAAACAGCACAAACACACAAGTTCAGATGATCTCCCTAAACACATGATCTCAGTGAAATCAGTTTTTCCTCCAGTCTCCACGGTCACATCTGCACTGGATAACACAGAGGAG